>PYHW01010093.1:950617-1006024 GCA_013186435.1 Turdus rufiventris
GCAGTTTAGTTCTGGGAAAAAACAAAACAGAAATATTTAAAGAATTTAAAGGAAATTTAGAGAACTGTACAAATAAAATTGTGAAGCTAAAGGAAAGAATTTATGATTGAAATCTGACAGCATTAGGTGTGTTTACTTTGGCTAAATAATGACAGAGAGGGTGAAAAGAAAGTGCCCCTGTACTCCCATAATTTAATTAAAACAATCTGAAACACTTGGCAATGTTGTCCATTAGGTAATTAAGGTTGTAACACAAGAGGTTTATAAGCGCAGTGTTCTACAAATAACTGTAACATTATTGAAGACAGTTAATGTTTCCATGTTTTGATAAATACCTTTATGATTGAGTTACCTGCAAATTAATCTTATAGCCAAAATATGCCAAAATGTAGCCAAACTATGGTTTATCATTTTATGACAGGAAAGTCAGCATTGTAGCCTAAAAGAAATTTTGCTTGTGAAACTTTTACAGTAAAACTGAAATAAGCAGCAAAAATACATCTTGAAACTACATTTTAATATTTCACATATTTATATAGGAAAATAAGTATCTTAGGTGTGATTTTTAAAGTTCAAACAGATGCCAAGTTGACAATTTGAGAAAAAAGTAATCTCAGAAGGGAAACTGTTTGTATGAAAGGAGAGAGGGGAGTAAAATCATAAAGAGTGAAAAAGGCTTAGTTCTGCAACCATTTGATTTAGTTTCATATAAGGCAAATTGAAAATAAAATTTAATTCACTTTGGTTTTGTTTTAAACAATTTGATTAGCCTGACTTCCTGAGGAAATCCTGCTGTGTCCCTCTGTCAGTAATCCAGCCAGCAACTTTTAGACCCGTTGGACAGCTTCAGTGAATTTAATAGCGTGCCAAAAAACTCCAAGATACTTTGATGATGGGGGGGGGTGCAAAAAAAGAGCAGAATAGAGAGAGAAGACCAAGTTGTTCTCTCCATGATAATATGTAACATTGGCATAACCACCACATTACACTGTAAGGACCAATTTTCATGAAGCTGTTTCTTTCTCTGCTTTCAAATAGGAGCAGCATTATCTGGAGTTCTCTTATTGACTTAGTGGTTTTCATTCAGTTTATATCTTGACAATGCAGAGGGGCTCAAATGTTGGTCAGTCACTCATTATGTTAATACCTTATTAATGCAAAATAAAATGTAGTTTCTGTTCTGGACACTTCACTATGTAAATAGATGAGGGACACAAATGTAACTAAAGCAATCATCAGATAAATAATTTAATGAAACTACTAACCCAGGAGTGTATTTTTCTAAATATGTTTGTATTCAAATGACAGTGGTTTCTTCTGAAAGACCAACATTCAAAGCAAAGACTTGGATACATAAGACAGGTTTTTAGAGACATGTTTAAAAGTACCGTAGAGCTTATTTAAGAGTACATGAAGTTTAAACCATAAAGGTAGGAGTATTTATATGAGAAAATGCCTGAAATAATAATACATTTCTATAATGTTTATTTTGCTGCCCTGCCTCTGTGTTCCTCACAGCAGCTGAAACAATGTATGGTGAAGCTTCTAATATGTTGACAGGGAGCGGTTTCCCAGTTTTCAATAATTTTTTAAGGTTTGCTTTCAGAACCACTGAAAATTCAAATTTTCAGTTTCTAATTTCTTTCTTTCTGTTGGCACTACAGACTTCAGGCAGAAGAGTTTGGCCACTGTGCTGCAGATCAGGGAGACAAAATTCCCATATTTTTCATTTGAAAAAGTAAAAATCTGTAGGTGGACATCATAGTAAATATTTTCTTAAAGCACAGAGACTAAACTTTTGCTAAGCTAAATTAGGGGGTAAAAGCTTGCACTAGGAAGAAATGTGTTGTAGAAAATGAACTGAAGTAACTGCTTATCATTGTTACCCATTTCTCCAGGTCTGAATCTCAGCCATGTTCTTCCAACCATCAGTAGGTCCGAGCTGCAATAAATTCCTAAAGATTCCATATTTTATGTGTTGTAAATGGACTGAAGGATAAGGCACAAATATGAATATATTTTTAATTTCAAAAGTCTCAAGTGTTGCATTGTCTACTGGAGCTAAATGTTATTTATCTATAACAGGACTTCTGCTGCAGATTTACTAAAAGAAAGGTTTTGAAGTTTATTAAAGAGAAGGATAAATTCTTTTCAGTGAATAAGTTCAAAAGGCAATTGTATTCAGTAGACATTTGAAGGAGAAAAAGAAACAGGATGAGATGACAAAGGAGGCATTGTCTGGAAATGTGATATTGAGTAACAGTTCTGAAAAAGTGGGGTTTTTTCAGTAGACAAGTAATTTTAGAGCTAATCCATTTAGAAACCATGAAAAATTATTTTAATTGCTCAATTAAAATTGCATCACTACTTCGTTTTCATTTCAAGATGTGCATCATTTAAAGCAGCTAAAACACTGTTTGAAAGCCTAAAAGATTTGTGTGACTGGGGCACTGAAAAGCACAATAATTATTTATTTAATTTTGCACAATTGTCTTTCAAAATGTACCTTTTTATGTATCTTTACAGATTTTAGGACAGCTACACTTCTTTGACCTGGCAAAACAGTTTTTATAATTAGGGATAACTTATGTAGCAAAGGATGTATTTTGTGAGAACAGTGCTGCACATAAAAATACCCCAGACTGTGCTACCATAATATGAATATTCCGTATATTACTTGTTATTCATGAGGTTGTATTTTCTTTTACATAGGGAAATTCTTCTCATGGTTCTTGAAAGTACTAATAATATCTTGAGCTACAGGACCTAAGGATCAGGTTAAAAATGTTTGTGTAAATCCTATGTTGACAAGGAAGGATTTTCTTTGCTTTCAACAGCTACATCCAGCTTTAAATAATTTCTCATTCCACATAGGGCTTGAAGGAATATAAATAGAAAATACAGTTGTGAATTATATGATAATCTGCAATACATGAAGATTTCTGTAACATTTGACAACAGAGCTTTCCCTTTATCACATCACTTTTTAATGCATATCGAATTACTCACCTGACTGCCAGTCCTGATCATTGCCAAATATATCTTTTACAATCCAAAATTATAATTGAAATGCTAAAGATAACCCTTAATTCCCTGAAAGCCTTCTCTAAGTCTGTATTCACAGGGAAGTCTGCTTGGCCTTAAAGAAGGCTTATATATCTTTTGTTTTCAGCTCAGTCACAGCTGTCTTTTCTGATCTGTTTTTTGTTTGGTTTTTTTTTCCCATAAATTGAAAATTTATTGCTGCCTGTTCAGTGTCTGAATTTAAAATACCCGCTTAAAACTTATGCATAGCTATATGTATATGTATATGTATATGTATATGTATATGTATATGTATATGTATATGTATATGTATAAAACAATCCTATTGATAGTGTGCCAGTGAATGCCACATTTCAAAGCCTGCTTTCAGATACACTTCCGTGCTGTCTGCCTTGTTCCTGAACTTGAATTTCTGTCCGTCTTAAAGTGCCTCTGCTGCAGAATGTAGCTTCCCATTTAAGAAACTTTCTGTCCTCTAATTTTTTATGATTTTCTGGTAACTGCCATTTTAACAGTTCTGTGCAGAATCTGTTTTCCTCCTTCATTTGTTCTTTTCTACCCTTCTAAAAATACTAGAAAATTCTATCAGCTGAAAAGACCAATTAGAAAAGAATATAAGGAGACAGGATATAAAAACCATACCTCTGCCTGAAGAGCATCTTTGGTTATTAGGGACTGCAAGACTTCAGAAGGTGGTGATGCCATGTCTGCCGCTTGAGTTTTCTTTTGCCATTTTTGTGAACTGGATTTGACTGTGCCAAAGATGGGCTGGATGAGAGCCTGGTAGTGGGAAGGGGGACCATGGGAGGAGGCAGAGTGAGAGCAGAGCAGTACATAAAAACATACAGAGGAAAGGGATTGCACACTGCTGGGATTTTCTGAATTTCAGATCTTTGCTTTTTGACTTCTACTCTTGCTTCAAGGAGGACTTTTGCAATAAGGCTAGTATGTCAAACATAGCTTAAAATGATATACCCATGTACTGGGCTGACTGGGGCTCCCAGCTGGCCATCCAGCCACAGCAGGGGATGCAGCACTGTCCTCCCAGGAGTATCAGAACTCAGGAAGCCTTTTGCAGGGAAGCCCACGAAGAGCCTCATCTTCCATCTCTCAGGAGGCACAAGCAGAATAACAACAGCACCAGCAAAGAGCACCTGTGTAATCTTTTCCTCCAGTGGCTCAGTGTTCCTTTATGCGATGCAGCTGTACTTGTTGCCATTCTTCTGGAGATGGTGCCTCTTCTTATCAGTCTGTGTGGATATATTCTATAGCATGAGGCCACATAATAATGCATTTTTGCTGGGAGCTTGTGGCAGAGTGGCATGTAAAGGTTGCACTGGCTGCACACTGCATTATTCAAGAGCTATCAAGTCTAGAACCATTTCCTTCTACAAGAAGATGCCTTTATATTGTTATAACATCCCACAGTGCCACATGGCCCTTAAAAGCCATGCTACTCTTTTTAAGGGAAATGCTGTTTAGTAATTCTTGAAAGTGTATTGGCACTGTTTTTCATGTGCTTTCTAGCTATTTAGGAAAGAAAAAGGATTATAACTAACAAGTGATGGGATTTTGTACTCTGGTACAAAACTAGATCTTCTGGTGCCTCACAGGATTGTGACAGTAAGAGTCTCTTAGTGCTCTAATATCAGAAGCAGGTTCTGTTATAAGCTGGCAATAGGAGGTCCACTGTTAGGGAAGGGTTAGAGCATGGTGTTCTATGCCCAAGCCACCACTGAAAAATAGTTCCCTGCTCTTATCTCAGCCAGGAATTTTCATTTTATCCATGGATTCTGAGAAAAAGGAGTTTCTTTTTAAGCAACAAGTTAGTATGGATGATTATATAGACAGATCTTCATATTCAGTGATAGAACCTGACTGGTTTTAATTTTTATTACAAAAAACTACAAGGATTATGGAAGTACCTTATAAAGATGTCACCTTCCTTCAGGTGACACCCTCTTTGGCAGCATGATCAATGTCTGACTGCACTTTCTGAAAAGTAGGCTAGGGCAGGCCAGTAGGGCTGACAGTAGGAGACACATAAAAGAAATTTCATCTTATATGTTTTCATACATATATTCATACTCCACTGGAGAAACTCAGAGATTGTTTAAAAAAATCCACAATGTCAGGCTTCCTGGATGAGTGTTTCACCTCCTATCATTTGTTTAAATGATTTTAGTCTAAAACTATTCCACTTTGTGTACTGCCTTCGCAAAGATACCGCCACTCCACAGATATTTTTTTTCTGATATTGTAAACAACTGTCTCAGAGACTTCTGGTTTCCTGATATTATTTATGTCCTGTAGACAAACATTTAAAAAATCAGCAGATGTTACCTTGTAATGAAAGGGGCTTGCCAATTTATCTTTTTAAGGTTTGCTAGATAGTGCCTGTGTGTAGTTTGAAATCAATACTTTGGGAATCATTTGAGAATAGAGGCAATCATTTCCTATCATGTCAGCAATGTTTGTAATTAAGCCATGGGATACATTAGATGTCTTTTAACTGTCCTGATGGGTTAGAAAACTCTTTTCTAACAGTTAAATTTTATTTCCTTTTTGATAAACATAATCTCAGTAGATGGTTACAGTTTGGATTTTGGGTTTTATGTGTTCAGTAAAAAGTTCTGTGTGAAAGCATTAAAAAAAGGTATGAAAAGCAGAATAAAGTTGGGCCAGCACATGTTCACATCCTTTTGCAGTGCAGGTTGTTAGTCACAGGCCTAATTTTTTCTGATAGTTGCCAAAGTCCTTGGCTACCATATTTGATGGTCTTTGCCTCATAAAAACAAATGCTTTGTACAATTTTGTTCTGTTACAGAAATAATGAATTAGAAATTGAGGACACACAATTGATCACTAATTGGCAGTGTATCTTTTATAAACCTTTTGTGAAATGCAAGAGACACTGCAATTTGCACTGATAGCGTGAGTGTCCACTACTACAATGACATGGTTAAACTGGTCTAAGTTTGTCAAGTTGTGACTCTGTAGTAGTTAGACCATGTGGATGCCAAAGAATGATTTTCCTTTGCAGCATATTCCTCCTGGCAATCTAAGCTGGGAAGCCATTCCTTTTCTTAGGAAGAGGAAGGGAGTGAGTGTGTTTTATTCTGTTTGTTTGGGGTTGTTTTTGGAATGGGCTTTCCTGGTACTTGGTTCAGAAGTTCTGTGAGGCTAGTTTGTCATTGCATCATTTATAAAAATTTATCTATACAAATTATGAGTTTCACTCAGGCATTTTACAGCACATCAGAAGCTGGAGTTTGAGCAGCAAAGCTCTGTTTCTAACAGGAGGGCACTGTATTGGCCTGACTACAGCAGTTCATTGTAAACCTGGAGCAAGGGCCAAGGGCTGGGATTTCAGCTGATGCCTGAAATTGGCTGTGGGAGGTACCTGGTTATCAGCTGAACCAGCCAATGTAAATTGGGTTTGGTCCTCCTTCTTGAGCTCCTTTGGCTCAACCATATTAGTCAGAAGAGCCACCAGGACACAGGCTAACTTTAACATTTACTGTTTGCCTAAGCATGAGGATTATGCAGTCTCATGGTATGTGTGAATAAGAATTTCCACCCATCCCCTCCAGCAAACCACTATCAATACTGCACATTCAACCACGTTTGAGTCTGGCCCAGCATTCTCAGAGATATTACAGCCTCAGCAGGCTAGAGAGGAAAAGATGGGCCTATCACTGCCAAGACAGAGAAAGGCTGTGGTATAAACTTCCCCTTGATTAGATATCTTAGTATCCGTCCATGAGAGTCTAGCTACATCCATGAGAGCCTAGCACAGCATGAAACAACTTCATAGAAAGATAGTCCCCATTATTTCCATTGTTGTTCATAAACGACTCCTTGTCTACTTGAAATTATTTTTTAAAGACAAAGATTAAACCATGTTTGAAGTGAGGCATCTCTTTGTTGCTGAGTATTGAGAAGAATGCTGGGCTGTGGACGCATTCTCCAATGCCCATCCTTTAAAAGAAAAAAACTTAATAGTAAATGTGTCAGGCCAAGGTCTTTATATGTTTACAGTGTTCAAAGTATCTCAGAGAATAAAAGGAATAAGAAGTTATTCATCCAAAAATCAAAAGTGAAAAACTGCAACTTGCTTCTGCATGAAGACAGCAGGGGTTGCTTCAGCTGATTACCTTTGATATTAAATAGCGTGTTTGGCACAGAGCTGATAAGAATATTACAGAAAGCTAGTTCAAAGAAAGCTAAAACTGCTGCTT
This sequence comes from Turdus rufiventris, assembly GCA_013186435.1. Classification (NCBI taxonomy): domain Eukaryota; kingdom Metazoa; phylum Chordata; class Aves; order Passeriformes; family Turdidae; genus Turdus; species Turdus rufiventris. Next base: position 957,904 of record PYHW01010093.1, read on the forward strand.
TCAAAAGCATGGTATCTACAATATTCCTTTTGTTAAAACTGGAAAACATGTTTAGCATAATTGCCAAGTATTCCAAAACAGAATTCTTTGTGTACAGAGAGTGTATTTTCATTTTTAAAAGGAGTTACAGTAACTACTGCAGTAACACTGCTACAGAATCCTGGCTATTGATTATATCATGTTATATTCAAGGCCTTGAAGGATAAAGCTCAAACCCTTATTCTTTAAGGTGCTGTGCAAGGATGTGATAAGAGTCAGTTTCTGTCTTCAAGGAGGCCACAGGCAGACCAGATAAACAAATGGTAGAAAAACAAAAGCACTGGCTTTTCTCTTTGAGCTAAGGAACCAAGATATTGAATGACCTCCCCTGAATCGTATCTCTGGCAGATATGCATATTTACCTAAGATATCTAATGTCCTAATTCAGAAGCAGTAAGGAACTGTAAACTCAGTTTGAATAAGGACTTGTCAGTCTTCACTGTGAAAATCCTTTTAGCCCTTTTAAAAGATTTAGCATAGTGGAAAAATTGACATTATTTCAATTAATTCTGCTAGATTTAATTTTTATGGTTCATTAATATATCCTTTATAATTTCAAGTAATTGAACCCATGAACTTCATGTGTTCTATACTGAAATGAATCAAACTATTCAATAGTTATCCAGTAATTATTTCAAAGTATTGAAAGCGATAAGCTCAATTAGTTGTTTATTTTGGAAAATAGCTGCATACCAGTGGTTCAGGCCATGTTTATGTTTCATTTTAATGAAAGAAACTTCCTTCATAGAGAAGCACGTAAAATGCCTTGAAACGCACACACACAATGGACTGGGAGCTCATTAAAAGTCAACATCTACAGAAAATCCTCGGTCATAGTTTTGTGATCACTTTCTGATGTCTTTTACTTCAGGATGCAAGTAGGGAGTAGAACTGTGGTACAGTCTGATTTGGATTGTACCAGAGAGATGAGGCAGGGAAACTGCCACACTTAGGAAGCCAAATTACCCGAAAAAATGCAGCGTCTTTTTACAGCAGAATGAGCTAAGGGCCTGTCAACCCAATCTTCTCCTGCCACTGGGTGCCCACAGAACATAAATTGCCATAGCCTAAGTCTGTGTTTTCAAAACCAAAGCCAAAATGCCTAAATGACCACTTTGTATTCCAGACAAAACTGTGTTCAGCAAACAGATTATCTGGCTTAAGGGGATTCTTCCCCAAGACATGAAAACGTTATTAAGAGGGAGATGATTTTTTTCCTTCTTATTCTCTAAGAAAAACAGACAACATTTAGAAGCAAAGCAGTGAGCACTCAGACTACAGTTGTAGTGTGATAATAATATGTGATGTGTAAAAATGCTTGGGATTTATGGAAGATTTTACACTGAATGTGGAGACCCAGTTCTGTATGGAAGACAAAAGCAAATGCACATTTCCATACATGAGCAAGGCTTGCTCATGAGATTAGCTCAGCTGGTTAGAGCATGGTGCTAATAACACCAACAGGTTTGTTGTAGCAGTGGTAGCACCCATTCTGAAATAATACCTTGAGTTCTCATGCTTCTGTTTCCGTAGAAATGCTAAAGAATGTCTAGCAATTTTTATATAGATTATTTTCTTCAATACCCACAATTCTAGACTAGAAGGGTGGAATTATGGTTATGAATGACTTTTCACCTTCATTCTCTTGTGCCTCCTAGCACATACAAGAGTATCCATCAAGAGTGTCCATGACTGGGGGGAAGAACTAAATTGAAAATTTCAAAAGACTGAAAGGAACACTAGGGAGGCAAACCATGCACAATTCAACAGCTATTCTGCCATTAAGAGAATACATGCTTCAATTTGATTTGTTTTGTGCAATTTTATTATTAGATGGTTAAACAGATAGATTTCATTTTGTCCATGGAATAATAAATGCCCCACTGGAAAGCTTATAAATTTATGTAGATTATTACCAGACTCTATTGCTGTTTCTAAGTAGGATGTTACACCGTTTATAGCTTATTCAAAACCTGGCTTTTTTTCTTGCCAAATCTGTATCAGGGAAATGGATCATTTTAAGAAGCTATTTTCTATATGGATTTGCAAGCCTTTCACTGTCGTGGTTTCAGCCCAGCCAGCAGCCAAGCCACTCCCCCGTCAGCAGGATTGGAGAAAGAATCAGGGGGTAAAAAGAACAAAACTCTTGGGTTGAGATAAAGGGAGTTTAAAAGCAAAAGCAAAAGCTGCGCACTTTCACAGAACAAAACAATTCATAGTTTCCCATGGGCAGGCAGGTGTTCAGCCATCCCCAGGACAGCAGGCCCCCATCACACGTAACAGTGACTTGAGAATGCAAACTCCATCAGTCTGTGTCTCCCTTCCTTCTTCCTCCCCTCACCTTATATACTGGCCAAGATGTCAGATGGTCTGGAATATCCCTTTGGTCATTTGGGGTCACCTGTCCCAGCTGTTTCCTCACAAATTCCTATGGCACCTCCAACTTTGCTTGCCAGCATGGAAGTACTAAGATCAGAAAAGGCTGTGACTCTGTGTAAGCTCAGCAATAGCAAAAACATTTCTATATTCGTCACTGTGCTCAGCACAAATCCAAAACACAGCCCCTACCAGCCACATGGAAGAAAATTAACCCTCCCCCCGCAAAAACCACCACACTCCCTGGAACAAAAATTGACTCAGAATTATATTTCAAGGGTGCTACCATATGTGAAAAATCAGAGGTCTATTTTGAAACAATGAAGTACCAGTGATGAGTACAAGTTTGTAAATTTTACTGGTCCACTAACATTTAGTGCAAACCAGTGAGAAATAACTTCACAATATAGTTCTTAAAACTGTGTCAAAATCCAAACAGTATTCCTGGAAGAAAGAAAAATTACCTGTGAAATGAGGGACTTATCAGTATGACTTTGCAGGGGGAAAAACCGTTCTTTGACATATATAATGTGTATAAACAATAAATATTCATCCTTATTCTTCATGAGGTTTTGTTCACCTTTATTCTTCATGGAATTATTTTCATCTGTAGAATTCAAAAGAAGTAGATGATTAGACAGAGAACTTCATGAAGAGTTAAGTTGTGATTTGATTCATAACCAATTTGGAAATGGAAATTGAGGCAGTTTGTAGTAAAGCAAAACTAAAATTGTGTATGGTACATTCCTGGCAGAGCAAGAGCTGGCAACTGATACAGAAAGCTTCCCTTCAGCATAGTTTCCGTGAATCTATATGTGCTGGTTTTGATTAAGGAGCTTTAGCGTTCTCTTGTGTGTTCTCCAAAATGTCAAGCTTTTATTAAGGTTAGTCTGTAGAATTGGTTTTTGCAGAAAAGCACATTTTGCTTTTTGTACTTCACATCTGCTATTGGAAGAAAGTAGTGAAAGGAGCCCTAGAAATGAGCTGAGAACATGTGGAGGAATCATAACCAAAGCCTGGGCTGAGATCTGCTTCAGTTTGATATGCCAGCTGATCTCTGCCTCAGTTTTCCAGTTTCCAAATACCCCAGCTTACACATTGTTTATGAAGCACCCAGAAGAACTGGAAAGTGGAAGTGGCAGAGGAGATCTACAACAAGCAGCAGATGTGAATTTATCACACATGGGATAAATATCAAGTGTGTAGAGACTCACCTTGTTCAGGAGCAGCTCTGCCTCTCCTGTTAAGTGCAGGAAATAATAGGTCAGAGAATATAAAAAGGGACATTTCTTGGCTGGTAAGCAGTTGTGGGACACTGCATTGTTTAGGTGAGCCTAAGTCCTTCATAGTTAAAGTTCCAAAAGGAATTAGTTCTTGCAACCTGAAGACTCAAAAACAAAAGTGATGTACCATCTTTTTCCTCACTGTCTTTGTTCTTCAATCTGTCTTTATAATTCACATTGCACTCCAGATGTCTTAAACTTCAATATGTACATTGCATGTTTTTCTAGGTAGGGTTAGCAACCCCCAGACTTTTTCTCTTCCTTAGCAAACATGTTCATTCTAACTTAACTCTTATCTGCTGTAAAACCACTTCATATATTATTACTGTCCACAGATTCCAAGTGCCTCTGTGATACTGCCAGACTAAGGCTGAATGCTCCAAGATCATTATTTTTTCTGGAATAATAGTAGCAAGAGATTTTATCTGTAAAATTCCTGCATAGAGAGATGTGGCAGAGTGCTCTTGGTTCTGAGAAACAAGGTAAAGCACATTTTCATATAAACACCCAAGTGGTTTTGCAAACCACAAAAAATGCCCAGATAAGGAGCTGGAAAGGTAATTATAGATTGACTTGGTTTAGAAGGGGACCTTGAGGATCATCTCATTCCAACCCCCTGCTGTGTACATGGACACCTTCAGGTAGACCAGGTTTCTCCAAGCCCCAGCCAACATGGCCTTGAATACCTCCAGGGAAGGGGCTTTCACAGCTTCCCTGTGCAACCTTTTCCAGTGCATCACCACTCTCCAATAAAGATTTTTCTTCTAATATCTAATCTAAAGCTACTCTCAATTTAAACCCATTTCCTCTTGTCCTGTCACTGCATACCCTTGTAAATATTCTTGTTCCATCTTTCCGGTAAGTTCCCTTAAAGGCAGTGGTTAGGTCACTCCAAAGCCTTTTCTTCCCCAGGCTGAACTATCACAGTTCTCTCAGCCTTTCATCATAGAAAAGGTGCTCCATCCCCCTGATCAGCTTTGTGGCCTTCCTCTGGACTCACTCCAATAGGTCTGTGTCCTTCCTGTGCCAAAGATCCCAGATTTGGATGCTGTACTCCAGGTGAGATCTCAGGAGAAAAGGATGTTGGGGGGGACCATGTCAAAGGCCTTACAGGAGTCCAGATAAATGACATTTGTAGCTTTTCCCTTACCACTGTTGTAGTTCCTCCATTACAGAGAGCCACTATGTTGGTCAGGCAGGATTTTTCTTTGGTGAAACCATGCTGGCTGTCTGGAATCACCTCTCTATCCTCCATGTGCCTTAGGAAGTGTCAGAGGAATAATTTCTCTTTTACTTGTTCAGAAGACTCTTTACTACAAATCTTTCATGTTAGTTTTCTGTTCAAAGGATAACTAAATATACTTTGCCAGAAAGGAATAGTTTCCATTTTTTACTTGCCATCTCCAGCCCAGTAGCATTGTTCTGATATTTACAGTGGCTGTTTCACATGTAAGAATTCTTCCTGTTTGTGAAAACATTCATTTCCTAACATTTTTTATTTTGTTTGTTAAATATGGAGTTGTACTGTATCTCAACAGATCCCACAGGAACAAGCTTTCGTCAATTTTCATCATGGTGTTGCCTGACACACCTGGCTCCTTAGCAGACCTTAAGCAGCTTCTTAAGTCTTTGCCAGTAGTTCTAACCCTGCCATACTCTTTGTCCCTCCTTAGAATTCATCCATGACTGTGATCCACAGAGCCATTAAATTGTCCCCAGACCTCAAGAGTGAACTTGTCACATTGCTGTCTTCCATCACATATTCACACCTTCTCCTTCCCTTCTTTTGTAATGTTTTTGTCTAGAAGAAATAGTAATAATATAAAATGCAGTAGAGACTGTAATAAAAGCATTCTCATTGCAAAAAAAGTTGTAAAATCACCACTGGGATTCAGTGATATATGTGAACAGAGATACGACTCCAAGGGAAGAGTCTAAAATCACTGTTAGGTCTCAAACTCTTTTGATGCCTCTTGAACATTTTCTTTAGCAAAGGGAAAAAAAATACAAGGCAGAAAATATATCAGGAAAAAAGTGTATTTGCTACTGAACAAAACCACCCAGTGTGATTGTGGATATATTTTGTATTCTTTCATATCTATGATTTTAAACTATTAGTGGCAGTTACTGTATTTTCTAAGAGAAAATGGTCCTTAACTATTTAATACCATTATATTCTAATTAAATATTTTTTTCTTTGATTGTTACTTGAAGTGCCAATTATTATGAATAACCTATAAAAATACTCACTATTTAATATATATATGAAGCAAAGCCAAGGTAGTGTCTTCCCTGACAGCTGCATTCAAGTGGGTTTAATATCAGTATGATTTTTACATGTGTAATTAAATGCTTCTCTGCTGTCATGAGATAAAAAGAATTCTTGGGTCAACAGAAGCCAGAATCCCTCTCTCAGTAGTCTCAGATGTTAGCTTTTATTTCCAGAGAAAAACAAAGATTATTCTAAGGCATCCAGTTTTCCTTAGAAATACTGGGCTTGGGTGCGGTTCTTCTTTTTAATTGCCAAAGCTGAGCAAGGCTTTAATATCCACTATCTTGCAGCTATACTTACACAGTTACTAACAGGCAGAGAGATGTGGGGGTTTGTTTATTTGTTTATTTATTTTTAATTCCCAAATTTATTTTTCTGCATTTAGAATCTTAAATCTTAAGTTAGTTCTTAAAGATTGATATAAAACTACCCCCCTTCAGAGGCAGCCAATATTTGGAACTTCAGACAGAATAAAGTGTAATAAGATAGGATAAAGTGTATAAGAATAAAGTGTAATAAGATAGGAAAACAAACAAACAAAAAAAAATTTAACTGCTTATAAATCATAAATCAACCTGGTTGTATAAACAGTTTTCATATAAAAGTTAATTCATATTGTGTATTCCGGGTAAATCAGTATGTGCGATAACCATGCATGCTCATGTCTCCTAAGCAATCATTTTTCCCTTTGAAATAACATATTTTAGGAAATTGAAAAAATGAAAATATAAGGATCCTCGCAGCAGGGTCCCTATATTGCTTTGTGGGGGTACATTTCTTCAGAATCAAATTGTCTATTCCAGTTTTCTTATATATTTTATACCAGAAGTATTAAGATATAGGGAAACGTTCTTCATTTTTCTGTAACTGAGGATTAAAGAACTTTTGTTCTTTTTTTTGGTCCTTGGGGTTGTTTATTTTAAGTCTAAGGCCAAGGTAAATGATGGCGGGGAGTTTTTCCCCATTACACTTCAGTGTCAATTTTCAGTGGGAAAAAGTGTGGTCCAAGAACAAATTTCAGTATGCCTTATTTCAGGAGGTATTACTAGAGAGACTTTAAAAGTTCAGATAAACTGGAAGACTATAGACTACACAGTGCAAAGAAGATGCTTTGTGTGACTCACTTTGATTTTGAGAAATGGAGACATTTTTCTGAAGTGACAGGTTAGGTCAGAACTGTCTGATGGCACTGATCTCATCTCCTCTGTTTCCCTCTGTGTTCTGCTTCTACCTCATGTACACCCTGTTAACAGCAGCCATGGACAGGTGCTTGAACTCAACTGTATATTCCTGGAATGTTCATGTCAGGGTTTTTTCCTCAATTACCTACCTTTCCTAACTTATTTTAATGGGAAATTCTTTCTGGGAAAGCCTGTCTCTCTCCATAATTATTAAGGGATCTCTAGGAAGACTGTTCTGCTAATTTTAACATGGTTATTTTTCTGAATATGAAAAGTTTCTCCTTTATAAGGCTCTGGATCTTTTTACAGAACTAATGAGATCCAGAATAAAACTGCTCTAGAGAGGGAATTTATTTCTTTTTGTGCCATTTTGTACCTTTCCAAGATCCCAGTTTAAAAAAACAAAACAGAACAAAAAACCCTTACAAAATATCTACAGTGCAGAAGTGAAATTACATATTTATATTCCCCTTAGCCTTGCAGAGTAGAAGTTTTTTTATTTATAATTGCAATTAAATATAATTATGGAAAACTCTTGCCAAATTTGCACATGAACTACAATTAAAAATGAACTTGTAGGGGAGTGATTTTCCAAAAAGCGATTTTTCTTTCTTGAGAAAAAAACAGCCTTGCTTCTATTTCATCATATCAGTGTTTCAGACAGAAAGGCTTTGTTAGCCAGATTGTTCCTGGGAAGACAGAAAGTTAATGCTTTGACAGTTTTGAAAACAAATTACTTAATCTGTAGGGAGCTGTTATTTTCAGTTCCTGTAATGCAACAATCAAAACTTTCTACAGAAATTTATTTGCTTCTCTAAAGAAACTTCTGATTTTCTTATAAACAAGTAAAACTTCAGAGAAGCTTACTTGCTGACGTCTCTAAAGGAACTAGTGATTTTCTTGCAAACAAATAAAGCTTCAGTCTTATCTCTACATAGCCTGTTGCTTGGCACAATTTAAGCAGTAAGGCAAATTTTAATAAAAGTATAAAACGTTCTGGTAAAACTAAAAAAAATAAAGACTTTTTTTAAAATTTCTGCTCAAAGGATTCTGTGGTTTTTATGTATGTTCGGAGCAATTTGAAAATACATATTTTGTACCTTAGGCTTACAAAATAGTAGAAGAACAGAAATCCTTCCTGAGAAAAGTATTTGTTAGTAAAGTGATAAACAGTACTTATGAATTATTATGAAATAGTTTTTGGGTTTTTTTCCACAGGGTGTTATCTGTTTTTTTCCCTCAGCTTTATCTGTGGTGTTCTTCCAGAGCCTTGCCAGCTTTTAGTAGTCCTGTTATTTAGTCCTCCATATGATCAAACACACATGTGCTGGTATTGCTAAGCATAAGAAAGATCTATCACTGCCTATATAAATTTTAAAATCATGTTCCAGCTTTCAAAATTGAGTTTTTACTTTGATTAGTCCAACCTCCATCTCACCAACCAAAAACCACCCCAAAAAAGGCAGAATGGTGCAAAGGCAAGGAGGGGAGGTGATCTTCAGGCTTTTTCTGGGGGTGGAACCCACAACCGTTTGGACAGCCAAGTGTGGAGGTGGCCAAAATCACCAGTCACTTTGGGATGCCTTAACCTTTCATTTCAGCACATCATGTTAAGGGAATAATTTGTTCTTTATCATTTCCCTGCAGTCAGACAGGGGACTGGCAAGTGCTGATGCATGGACAGATGGATTTCACAGCTGCTTCCAGGGCAAAGAAGTAATTCAGGGATAGCAAAACACACACTAATACCTGAGTGAATCCTGAAAACCACACAGCAAAGTTGATTGGTCTATACACAAGAGTTTGGGGTGATACCCTAAGAAGGGTGCCCATAGGGTATGAAGTTTTACCTCTGGGAATCTTGTGCTTGTTTTCTTCATGGAGAACATGCCCACAGGGAAACTCTGCAGTTTATGTCATCCCATCTTGTTATACCTTTACAACTGGAAGAACCCTGTGCAGGTCCCTTTGTCCTTGTAAAACAACACACTTTCCTGCCCTGATTTCCCTTTTGGAAAGGAGTTTGTCTTTCTTAAGTGAGCTTAAAATGCTGTCCAAAATCAGAATATTTACAAGTCTGGAACATAACCTTGCTTTTATATTAATGCCCTCTGGGTCTGAAATGGCATTATTTTAAATTGCAGAGAGGCATATCAGTGTGATGGTTGTGGACCATAGAATGGATTTGTTTTGCAATAACCCCATGTAGGTAACCAGAGCTTCAGTTGCTGAGCACATGAGCCCATCTGCACATGAGGCGCCTGCAGGCAGAGGGAGCCCACGAGAGCTGCCCATGGGCAAGAAGAGGCAGGAGCAGGTACAGGCACGAGCAGTGACAGAGCTGACACATGTTTTTAATTGTACTGCACAGCTCAAAGGGAAAAAAAAAATACCAGTAGCCCTAATAGCCAGTCTGACTAGGTCTGTGTGGAAATGGGTTAAAGGCTGTCCAGGGAAAGGCAGAAAGACACGCTCTAGGTGAGCAGCATGCACATTGTGGTTAAACCCTGCACACTTTTGGCTGACAGGGCCTCTGGGCACTTGGAATTGCTTTCTTCCCCTGGTATCTGCCCAGTCAAGTTGATGTGAGCTGTCCTCAGGCTTTTGGTGAGTCACTAGCAGGTCCTGGCCCCAGTGTGTAGCCAGCACTCACTGCAGGGCATCCAGCTGGAGGAACAGCATGGGGTGATGCCTCAGGGGTGGTGAACTGATAAAATTAATCTGGGTGTAGGTGTGGCTCAGTATGGGTGAATAACAGTAGACGCATAAATTTGCCCTCACTTGAGCTTCTCTCTAATCCTCATGCTTCCCAACCAAGAGCCCTATCCCATGGCCTGGGGTCTAGCAGTGTAAACACCAGCCAGGCTGGGGATGAATCCCCAGGTTCAGACCCTTTCCATCTCAGCAGGTGTAACCCATTAGGGGACACAGAACAGATGGCACTAAGCAGGCTGTACAAAGTCTTTCCCAAAAAGTGACTCTTTGCCAAAGTAAATTACCATCAGTTGTCATTTAAATGAGAATAAGCTTCACTGATTACTTTTTGCATAATCATTCAGAATGAAACCAGATGTTCCTCAGGCCATGTTTTAAAGCTGCAATGTACATTTAAAGGTAGGCAAGAATATTCTCGCAAGAAAAAAGGTACTGAGTCTTGTTAGTGTATTGGTTTATCTGAAAAAAACTTATCTTTTATTGCTGATGAAAGTATATTTCTGAATTGGAAACCATTTCCCAGCTGTTAGACAAAGCTATATGGAAATTGCCATCCCAGCAGTGTTACTATTACCCCAGCATGAGTCAAGCTTTTGTTGTTTTTAAAAAGGAACAGTAACTTCCCCTCAGGAAGACTGCTCTGAATCACAGTTAGGTTTGGGCAACTGTTTTAGAATGATTTTCTGGGTTTAATTATTTCAATTTTATTTGCTTGGTACCTTTACATTCCTTGATGTGACACATTTTCAGTCTACAGCCAGGAATCTGCTTTGCAGTGTTGAGGCTTCTGAAAGGAAGCAAATCACTCTATCTATATCATCAGAGAAATTCTTTTTAGTTATTCAATCTGTTTGAAATTGTCAGAACATCTCCTTTTCCTCCTAGTTTATAAGACCTAAAGCATCCCCACCTCTGTGTTTCTTCCTGCTCGAAGAATATTTATAGCATTTCTGACCTTTGAATGAACTTTTAAGAATCAATAACAGCAAAGTGGAAAGAAGGTCAGCAGTAGTTTTCCTCTTGACTGAGTGTAGCCAGCATTCAGCTTGGAATATCTAATAGATGTTAGGAACTACCATAACCACATTTATGCAGTGTTTTTGCAGGAAGTTTTCAGATTTCTTCAGTGCTGTCATGTAGCTACTATCTGAAGGATACAAGGCCAGAGCCAGTGGTGTAATTGATGGGTTTTTGAGTTGTTTGTATCAATTTTTACATGGCAGAACTCCTACAAAAAGCCTTGAAAGGTGGTGCTGAAGAATAATTTTCTTAGCTGTACTTTGCCACTGGACCAATATAAGTGAATTAGAAACTGTTTGCATTAATGACGTATCACAACTGAAACACCACCCATTTCCTCCCACTTCAGATTACAGTAATAAAATTGACACAGTCACCCCTCGATGTGTGAGAACAAGCAGCTATATGAGATGGTTCAAGACAAGATTTGTCCATTCAGAGTTGTTATCCCAATAACCCTACATCTCAAATATTTTAAAGGACCTTTCCTAATTCCTCAAATTTATGAAGCTCCTTCCAAATCGAAGTGTTCCCATAATGAACTAGACATCTCAGTGTTGTTTGCTGCCTCCTTCTAAACAGGAAATTAATTTCTCTTTATTTCATTGCCTAAAAATTGAGTTTCTTGCTTAATTAAATCCTTCGCTTCTCCATAGCTGGCATCCCAGAAAATTCTTGTTGCACCCTCTTATGCCTACCACGGGTTCCTTGCCAGCTAGTTCAATTGTAACTGCACATTAGAAGCCTGAATTCCGAATGCCTTGAGTCAAGTGAGATGAATTCCATTGCTAGGGGTGACAGTAATAGCTCTCACAAGTGAGCAGTCTTCTACCTTTTAATTAGAGTGAATTGTTGCAGTCAAGACTTCTCCCCATGCCATTCCATAAGAGGTAGCAAGCAGAGTTTTGCTCTTTGCTGAGCCTCCTGAAACTGCTGTAATACATAGGGCTTCTGTTTGCAAATGCAATGTCATTATTCAGAAAATACCTCATAAAAGCTTAATTTTTCTCCAGTATTTTCCTGATTGACTGAACGGAGAGACGATAACAGCTATACAAATCTTCAAAAACTTCAAAAAACTTAATAGCGTCTCAAAAGAGTTGTTTTCCTAAATTTCTTTTTCTATGTCCATGTCACTTGAAGATTGTGTCTGCTTGTTCAGCCAACCATCCAAATATGTCTGCAAATATGTCTAAAAATACAAGGAAAATAAAATAAATTTACTGTTATGACAACTTCTGTTTACTTAAAAGTTGTTTGATCAAAGGTTTTCATAGTCAGGAAATTAAGATTTTTTTTAATGGATGCAGTCATATTTATTATTATTGTAATTAGTATTACATTCCTGAAGAAGAACAAAGGAAAAGACATTTCCACACAAGTTCTACATGAATTGTTAATGTCAACTTTGAACTTCTTTGTTTTTTCCTATTTTATAAAACATTCTTAATATAAAATTGTTTTGTCTCCATTTCTTCAAATTCATAATATTAAAGAATCATTTAATTCTTCTCTCTACATACCCATTTCCCTCTTTTTACTCCTTTTTAATTTCATTCAAAGACCAATGTATTGCACCATGTACATTTCCAGTGCTCTTAAACATAAGGTTGTCTTAGCATCTCACTGTTCTCCAAAATTTGCATTTCAGCTTTCAGCAGTCTCTAACCAAGTAGAAGTTGCTCCTTTCCTTTTATTCCTAACACATTTTAAGTACTTTGAAAAATTCTATAAAACAAGGGAAAACTGAAATTTTGATATCATAACTAAGTCAGATCGAAGTACTGTATTGGTTTCTAACTCTTCTGTTTCTAGCATAAAATTGAAACGTGTTTGAAACTAAATAACAAAATCAACCTTTTGTTTCACCAGTTCAACAGACAACAGACATTCATATTAATATGATGAAATTGTAGTTTATCAGTTCATTGAGGCTACTATTTTGGCTCCAGCAAGAGGATAGAGTTTATCTGGCAATAGCACATGGATTTGAAAAAGCAACAAGGTTACGTGGACACTGGGACAGATCCATGCTTTGGAACCAGCCAGAGACAAAGCCTGTGGCAGGGCTGGGTGATGACCAGGGAGTTCCAGTTTCTACTGATTTTTTCTAATTTGCTGACACTGCCAGAGTGGGTACATGTCAGTGTGGATTACACCACCAGCAGCAGCACTGGGGGTTTTGTCCAGCTTGTCATTTTCCACTCATTATTTCTTCAAAACTGGATGATAACTGGAACTGCTCATTGTTTGTGCTGATCTAAGGCTGATGAATGCCCTAAGAGCTACTTCAGTCTGTTTTGTTGGGTTTATGTCAGTGTTTAAAAACTCTGGGTCATGTTTATGCATGGGAAGGTACATGCTGTCCCTTACAGTCTGTTTTATCTCATGGTTTCACCTTCATCTGTAGCAGCTCCATGTATGCTCTGTATGGCCTCCTGCATTCACTGCTGCAGTGTTTGGGTGGCAAAGTCCATGAATTTAATTCCTTAGGGCTTCTTCTTTAGCCAGTGCACACAAGGCCCAGCTGCATCTTTTCTCACAAATGTCTGCCTGCCCCCAGCTACCAAACACCTTGACTGAATCCACAGTCAGTAACAGAACTCGAGCCAGACACTGGAACTGGTTTAATGTCAAAATAGACCAGCTGTGCACAGGTAACTTGTCACACATCTCACAAGTACAGGAGGATGGGCTGGTCTCACTAACAGCATGCAATTTGGCTTGGTGATTTCAGAAAATGATGAGGAGCAGGAAGCTCTGCTGTCACTGGACAAGCCTGGTTGGTATTCCCAAGGTAATGCTATCCAGCTTTATGATCTACTGAAGAAGATGACTGGCAAGTCGGATCCCAAGGTGTGTTGTGAGAGTAAATCTTTCTGAAAATACCCTGTTTCACTCAAGAATTCACCAGGCAAACTTTCATTAAAGTTATAGATGTGATTGGTCACAAACTTCTTTCTGGTTCTTTCTGGTTACTCCTGATGCTGTCCAGCAGCCTGCAGCCCAGAACTGGAAGTTGTATATTTGACTTCTTATCCCAGAATATGTAAAATATGTACATATGTAGAATATGTAAACTTTCTAGATGTAAATTTCTGTATGCATGGTTAAATGTTTCAGCAGCTTTGAGAAGAATCAGGTTGTAATCAGGAAATGTCCCTGAGGAAGTAAATCATAAAGATTAAAAGATGTCATCAGTGAAAACTAGGAATATGTTAAGTACAGGTCTGGATAGTTGAAAATGCCACTAGAGATGGGTAACAAAATTTTTCATAGTGAATTAATTCCTTCCTGGGCACAGAAGAGTTTTAAGTCACCAAGAAGAACATTCTGTCTTGTTTCCAGTACAGTCTAAAACTTTTTCCAGTTTAGTGTATTTTTGGTAGTCTTTTTACTGCTTCCCATCAGGCTATTTCTACCAGCCAAAAAAACTCACATTTCCTTTTGCTGGTCCTAGTTAGGCATCCCTTTTCAATGCCTCTGGAGAGCAAGGAGGGTGTGTGGGGCCAGCCTTTCCCTTATGGAGCAGAACGAAGATAAAACCCAAGCTTGACATTAATAGGATCTCTGCATGTCTTGACCAAGTGTAAACATGGAGGAATTTTTATTAGGTTGTTTTAAGGCTCTTTTTCTCTCTCAGTGAAATACAGTTTGCTTGTGTTTTCCTCATATACAATGAACTTCTAATTTGCTTCTTCCTTCACAGGTTGTTTATTTTGGTGACAGTATGCACTCAGATATTTTCCCAGCTCATTACTATAGCAACTGGGAAACTGTCTTCATCTTAGAAGAGCTTTTAGGGGACAAAGGTACAGTGCCTGCAAAGGCTGAATCTGAGCCCTTGGAGAAGAAAGGAAAATACGAGGTAAGGGTTCCTGCAGATGTTTCCTGGAACAGAATAAAGTAAATTGCAAAAAAGCCTCATGTCACCTGCACTAAGAAAGAACCTGCTTGTCTTACCAGGGTGCTGGCAGCATCAGCATCCCCTTCAGGTGTATCCTCCTTGTCTTACCAGGAGGATGCTGTTCTATCCCAGCTCAGCAATGCATAGGTGACAGAGCACCTCTACCCGGACCTAAGCCATGGATCTCAGAAAAGGAGCTGTATGTGCTCTCCCTAAGCAAGAACCCTTTTAGTAACAAGATGCCTCCATCCCACAAGGAGAAATTTCATGCCCACTTATCACGAGTCCAATGCCTGAACTCTGCTGAGTTCGTGACATTTCCTTGTATGTTGTGGCCAACTGTAAACACGGAGGAATTTTTATTACTTTGTTTTGAAGGTTGCTTTCTCTCTGTGTGAAATATAGTTTGCTTGTGCTTTCCTGATTTACAAAGAGCTTTTAATTTGCTGCTTCCTTCGCAGGTTGTTATTTTGGTGACAGCTATGCTCAGATAAGAGGGATTGCTTCAAAACCTGGTCCAGTGCCGACTTAATGGTAGTTGCCTCAGATAAATGATATGATTTTCAGGTTGATCACAGTTGGGAAGCAGGGCCTTAGCGCTTGCTGTCACCCTTTAATTCTCAGACAGAAGGTGAGAAGTTACTATGGTTTATCCTTTCCTCTGCTGCCAAAGAGCAAAGTAAAGAGGAAAAGCACTGAGATGGATGATGAGGCAGCATTGTACCTCCAACATGTCACATGTAGGTAGGAATTACAGCAAAGTTTGATTCTCCGTTTGGAGTGTCTCTTCATTTCATATGCTACTAAATAAATAGGTCATTTTCTTCTAATTGCAGAGAAATACTTATGCCTTTCACAGTTTTCTTTGTAAAGCACTAAACTTTATTTTTCTTTTAAAATAATCACTCTTTGTGATTAAAAGTTAACTTACCAATAGAAAATATTCAGGGGGTGCATTTATACTTGGTATGTTTTTAATCTGTGTTGTAAAATCTCCTGGTTTTAATGGAGAAAAGGGTATCTTCAATGGGACTAAAAGAATATAGACATTGATATCTGTATCTTATCATTTTTAATAGACGTATCTCATATTTTTCCCCACTATCCACTGATTTCTAAACTAAGGTCAGACAAGGACATTTCAGTCCTTGAAAATAAGGAAATGTAATCGTTAATGTTTTCCTGGGTTCTAAAAAACAAAAACTGAGTTTAAAAATTCCATATCGTATCAAGAGAACGTGTTCCTCAGTAGAAGGGGAGGTGCAGGATGAAGAGCTAGTAGCACTTGTAGGCTAATGCAACTTGATTTAAACAATTAATGCTTTAGAAATAACTCAATATCTTCCATAAATGTGTTCATTCTCTCACTGGAGATTTCTACATTGCTGCATAAAATTTAAGGTTTGGGGGATTTGTTCAACATAGTTTCTAAAGCACATTCAATATATACTTCAAAGGACACATTTTTAAACAGAGGGACAGAAGGTGGTTCTTTTCCTGGAAGTACAAAGAAAGAGTAATGGATTGATGCGTTTCTGAGCCCACAGTGACGATTTGGTTTTTTCCTTGCTGCAACACCTCTGCTCAACTGCTCACAAGATCCATCTTCTCTATTATAGCAGTTGTCAAGCAGCAAATTGAGACTTTTAGACAGGTGCTTGACATTTCACTGACACTGTAGCATTCTTGATAAGAGATTGCAGAATCTCAAGGAGACACCACCCCTACCATATGCAACCCCTGTTCCATTTACATCCGCTACTGGTGACAGCAAGTAAGCAAGGGAGAAATGAATTGCCTTGATTAAAGGAACCTGAACGAGGGGGGCCATGGCAGGTCAGTGGTGTTATTTCATTACCATTCTGCTCACTGGAGTCTGAAAAACAGGTCACATCCATATCTCTGCAGTTGACTGGACACCACTAACTTAACAGGACTAGTTCAAAGGGACTCCCTTTATAAGCCTATGAGAGTTTTATTTTCATTCCCCCAAGCAACTTCTCCTATTAACCCTTTGGTTAAGAAGAGAGAAAAGCCAATTCAAAGGATTGTACAAAGTCAGGTGTTTCTGGAAATTTAGCCACAGATTAGATTTCATCTGGTTAATCAGCCTTAGTATTAATTGGCAATAAAATACAGTACTACTGTAGATTTTTCATGCCATGCTGTGTGTGCAGGGAGGCACTGAAAACTTAATACATGATGCAACTCTCAATGCTATTGAAAATACTATTATAGTAATAAAGTATTACTTTAATCGTCAGTTGCATCTTTCAGAAAGAAATTACAAAAATCTGGTTTTAGTTGATTGACTGGTGTTTCATCACTAGCAGAGAGAGGGGAAAAAAACATCCTCCTGGCACACCAAGTGGGAGACTTGTGATTTCCATTTTCATTTGCAGTTTTTGTCTTTTCCCTTCAGTTAAATGCATTATATAAGCCAGATAAACATAACTGTGAAATTATGGTAACAACTGCAGTACTTTTAAGTATGTGAGTCATAACCAAGTAAGCAAGAGAATAGCAAACTAAAAACTGTTTATGCAGTTACTTGGCTCCTAAGTAAATTGCAGCATGCAGGGTGAATGAAAATACAAGGCATTGTGTTAAAACAAGATTTCCCCAGAACTGGGGGTGGGTTTGTTTGTTTGGCTGGAGGCTTTGGTTTTGCATTCTGTTCTTTAAATGTGTGATCAGCTCCATCAAGGAAAACTCAAAGGAAATCTGGAATTTGTCCTATGATTTCGAGGAAAATTATTACAGGGGAAGTGTCAGTGTATAAAACCTTGGGCTATATGAATGAATGGAGCAGAAATCAAAAAATTAATTGATGGATATAGATGATAGTTTTGTAGTTAGAAGGAAAACTTAATTTCTACAATATTGCCTAGTGACTGTTTGTTGTAGAAGTCAAGGCTTTTATCCCCCTGAATTTTCATTAAGTCCCTTGGTGTGACCATAGACAAGGCTATTAACTTTATGTCTTTTGGCTCTGTTTGTCTCTTCATGGCTGTTTGTCTTTGGCACAAATCTAATAGTACTCTCAGGAACAACCTGATGTGCTGTTTTGAAGCCCGGTGAGTTAAAGCAATACCCTGAAGTGCAGCACATTTTATTTATTTGCTTGTAGTGATCCCTGTTGTAGTTTGGGTACAATAATCATGGGTGAAATTATTTATATTAGCATGATGTGTAAGAGGACAAGTTCTGTGCAACAAAATTCAGACCAGTGGCTGACTTGTCCATTTGCACATCCAGCATGGGTGTGTGATTCAGGGACATCCCGTTGTTGTAGTCAGCACAGCTGTGCTGACAGAAACATCTCAAATACTGTTACACCAGAAAAAATGTGTTTTGAGCATTGTCTTTTTTTTCTTCTGGCATCAAGAGTCAGTGTTACTACCTCAGGACAAAGCATGCAATCATCACTACCATCACTCATACCAGATGAAGTAAAGTATTCCTCATGCTCTGTGCTTGTTATGAAGATGATAGCATAGATGGCAAATCTTCCTCTAAATAAAGCTCTTAAAAATATTAACACCTTGATCCTTCACTCCTGTCGCCTTTACATATTTTTTTCTTTTATCTCTTTACCAAATGTAGCAAAACTTCAGAGTTTGACTCCCTGCTAATTTGTATTTTAGAAAGGTCATTTGTAAGCTGACAAGTCAGCATTACCCAAGGGTCCTATTAACAGATTCTGTCTATTCTGTTAACAGACCCTATTTGTCTAGAGTTAGCAAAGCAAAGTTGGTAGTAAGTACTCCAGGTGTTTTGACCATGGAAAGCCCTGGAACTTGGGAATTTCTGGTACCATCCCTATTTCCCTGAAGTGTATAGGTTTTCTTTGAGGCTTTGTACCTTCAGCTGACACAATCAACATCTCACCTGCTGCTGTCTGACCAGTATGCCTGAGAGCAAACCCATATGCCTGGGGGATTTGCATGAGAAAGAGGGATTGCCCAGCACTTGGCAGGATCTGCTGTCTGCTGTGAGAGCAAACACAATTCTGTACCTGGGGACTGCAGGAGTGGCTGATGCATCTTCCAGAGCTCCTCAGCCCTGCTGCTGGGCATGTGCCTCCAGGCATGTGAGTAGCTGCAGTAAGAGGAGACTTTTGCCTCCTTTCACAGATGTAGAGATTCATGGTGTGTGGTCTGTCTATTGCAGGCTATGTGCTGCAGGTGAGATAAGGACATCTTCAGGGCATCAGTAGGGATGGAAGGGGGAGAAATGTGTTTCCTAGGGATGTGGTCAAAGTTTCAACTGCTCTTTCCAGATTTTAAATTGAGATTTAACCTGCCAGACCTGCCCTGACATGAGGAGGTAAGCCAGCGGCAGATTGATGGGAGCTCTGCATCAGGTGACTTGATGGCACATCTCATATCTGACTGGGTTTGATTTCACCAAGGGCTTGGGTTGTAAATCCAAAATTTAACTCCCTCCTCCTTAATAAAGAAGAAAATCCCACTCTAGAAGCAAACCTCTACAAAAAGGTTTACCAAAAGTTAGATTTTAATTGTCTACTGAACTAACCATCTACTTCAGAAAGCAGAACCCTCACATCTTTCTTCTTGTTAATCAACAGGGCCCTGTCTTTCATACAAAAGCTTATGTGGGCCAGTACTGGGGTTGTTTTGATTAATCACCTGAACAGCTGTTGACAGCCTTAAGAGTTTTCTGCATGTGTCATCCAGCTGGAAAAGAGATTTTAATTCATCAGAGCATCTACACTTAATTATAACTGGTGTAAAGTCCTGAGATTTGCATGGAAAGATAAGCTTTAGTGGGAAGAAAAAGAAAGTAACATGTCCTCATGTCCTTAAATGTAAGGCACCAAAAAAAAAAAAGTTTTTTTTTTCCAAATTATTTACATTAGAAGACAGAAAAATTGTAAAACAGACTCATGTGGAGAGTGGCTCTGTGTTCACTGGTGTGGTCTGTTCAGCTGCCTCAACAGCTTCCTTCTGATTAAAAGGTACAGGCCTCTGTCATAAACACAAATGATTCCAGCAGATTCTCAAAACTTTTGAGAGAGGATTTAAATGGAGAATAAAGTACAGAAGCTCACAAACCTGGAGGCACAAACTACAGTATCTGTTCTGTGCTCTGCAGGTCTGAGACGTTACTTTGCACACAAATTACTATAACAGATTTTCCACAGTGTGGTTTTATTTCTCATGTTTTCATCTTTCTATGATGGCATTTTTTTCTGATTGCTCATGGTATTGTATAGCAAGTTTCAAGATTAACTGGTAAAAAGTCAGTTTTCCCAATACTGGTTTAATGCTTTCTTTAAAACATAATTAGTCTAGATGTGGTTGTCTGAAAATATACATTAAAAAATAAATATTCCACAATATTATAGGCAACTGACTGTCTCTCCGTGGATTATGTGACTCTGTTTTCACTCATTCCTCAACTCAGAAACAGATAACACAGGTGGCATGATGCATTCTTTGCAGTTACTCCACCCAGCATCAGGAAGCTCCTTTTCCCCCAGCTGTAGCACAGCTTCTCCAGCAGAGAAGGACAACAAGCAATTCACACTATCGAAAACAGAAAAACAGTAGAGGTCCTTAAACTAATGCTGATTTTTTTAATTAATTTTTTTTTTACCTTACTTTTTTTTTTTTTTCTTTCAGGGAGATCCGCTCAAAGTTCCTTACTTTGTATCTAAACAGTGGGGCTCATTCTTCATGGACAGATTGCCAGGCCTGGAAAATGCAGAGGAGACCTTAGTTCACACGTGGTCCTGTAAATGTATTAGCACTTACAGCACAATTGCAATCCCTAGTCTGGAAGCAATAGCAGGTAAGGAAGATGTTTGAGGGTTTTTTCTAATGAACTTGCAGTATTCGAAGTTTGTAGTGCTGTAGATCAGGTTTTGAGATTACATGCATTTAAAATACATTCAAAATACTCTGTTCATATGATGCAACACTTAGCACTAGTGGCCATTGATAACTTTGATGTTTGTGCTTTTAATTGTTGCCTGATAGACCAGGGATTTTGTTTGTGTCTGCAAATACGAAGTGTTTAATTGATTCTCTGTTAGAGATAGGATGTAACATTTACCAGACTGTAGATCAGTTCCTGAACTTGGTCTCTACTTCCCCACTGTGATTTGCTGTTTCTATTTTCAGTTGTGAGATACATTTGAAACAAACAACATGCAAAGTTATTTGAGAATGTTATTCTTGCAAAAATATTTCTCACTGATCTGGCTTGTTACACTTCCCCTATCAGCTGCATTTACTTTACTAACCCCTCCCTTCAGCATCTTTTGCCTGCTTTGTGCATAAGACCAAAGAATAAAAAGTTTGTTGCAAGAGAGTATTTCAGGCTTGCCCAGCAGTGACTTCTACAGCAGGACATTTGATAGATCTTTCCTTTGCATTTTACATGTATGGATATCTCTAAACAGAAAATCATAGACTGCCACAATTTGTTTATGCTTCTGATATTTGACATTTTGTAGTCTGTTTCAGCCTAATGGAAAATGCCAACAGAAAGATGACTTCTGTAAAACTTCCATCTAATACCTTTTCCAGGGTCATACTGTGGCTTGCTTTGGAAGTGTTGGCCAGGAGAGAAGTCAGCCACAGTCTGAAACAGCTGTGCCTCCCAGCCAGCTACCCCCCAACCACAGCTCAGTTTAAAGGACAAGCAAGGGATCTCAACCACAATTGTATGACAAGCTTTCCAACTACAGATGAAAGGGTGGGAACTCATGAGGCGTATCTGGGAGTTAGTGAGCAGGATGGCTGCCTGTCATCAGCAGCGGAGCTCTTGCAAAGCTTGTTTCTCCATTAGGAGGGTCACTGTGTGCTGTCCTTCACTGCATTGAACCAGTGCTGGGGCAGGGGGTCATGGCTGTAAAAGTTAAACCCCAGTGCTAAAGGACAAGGGAGAAATAATGTTTTAAACTTGTGGCTGTGCACCAGATAGCAGACTCAAAGTTGAAGGTACGAGAGCATCTCTATTTTCTTACAGAGAGTGGTGTTTCTTGTTTGGAAGAGCAGATGTTCATTATTATGGATGTTAAGGAATTCCTGACTCCTCTTGAATACCTTGTCTGACTCTTGTCACAGCAAGCTGTGAGAACCTCTGCTTTGCCAAGCCCTGAAGTTTTTGGCTGCAATTTTAAGTCATATCTTAGCTGCAGCTATTTGGGAATAACTAGCTAGAAGAGATTGAAATAGCTTTTGCAAGTTTGATGCTCTCCAGCTTTTCCTTTCCCATTCATCTGCTTTAATTACCAGCAGAGGACTTTCCGCTGCCAAGCTGCAAAATCTCAGGCCTTTCCTCAAGATCCCCTGAGCCCAAGCATGCAGCCAGGCTGCCACCATGCTGACCACATGAACCCAGCTCCTGGCCAGCAGTGTGCTGACTGTGAGAGCTCAACTCCAGCTGGCTCAGTCTTTACCCAGCCAAACAAGCTGCCCTCCACACTGGAGGTGTGCTGCAGCCTCCTGTGAGCTGGGGGTTAGCAAGTGTTTCTCTATCAACGATGTCTGACCTGGCTTTTGTCCACCTACATGAGCAGTAGTAAGTGCCACATACAAGTCAGGATGCCAACAGCTTGTGATCTGCAAAAATATTTGGTGAAATGTGGCAGATGGCTGCGCTGCTGACTTTAGATTGATTCTTGTTGTTTGGCTGCATTGAGTATCTGTGCATAAAGAACAGCTTGGCCTACTTCTAAAGACACATTGAAAGAGATTATTCCAAAAACTATTCAACGTTACTCAATACTAGTAACTCACTTACTCAATACCAGTTCGAAGATGCGCTAGAAATTTTGAACTTGAATCTCACCTCTGACAAGCAAGGTATTCATCTAAACCCTCCTGAGAGCCCCTGAAGAGCAAACAGCAATTTCTTTGTGCATGAAAAAGTATATTTCATTTATTGCTAAAATTGCCTAAAGGATACCTTCTTCAATACCTTCTGTGTACTTCCGTCAGCATGGAGTGCTAATCAGATATATGTTATACTGAGAGTATATGGTTAATAAAATAGTAGAAGCCAGTGTCCCTATTCCTATTCTACATGCCTCACTCACAAATCCATCTGTTTCTCCGCTTTTCTGCTGTTCAGTCTCTCCTCATTTATAGCTCCCTTACAGATTTTGAGCATTTTAAAGCACAATGATTTCATAAGACAGATTTTCCAAACTGGGATTCATTACCGTGGGAATGTTAATTTAGAGCTTCTACATGGAAATTAAAAGGTGTAGGCATATCTCTGAAAAATGACATTCTGAATAAAACACTATTTCCTTCTCCACTTCAGAAGGTTAAGATATGAGCCAAGTAGAGGAGGATTACTCTTGTTTCCTACCTGAATAATCCAAACTTTACCTTCAAGGACAGTAACCACTACTTTGTGACCATGTGATCACATTTCCACATCCCCATGTTAATAATTGTATTCCCTACATCATACAGGTATTCAACAGTATTTTCAACAATTTCAAAAATACTATTTCAGACAGGTTTTTTGATTAATGGTTCTTTGATCCAAAAATATAATACAAGTATTTCAAGCTAATGCTTTGCCTTTAAATCTCACTATGTTTGGTATTTTTATAGAAGTCACACTTCAAAAAATTCCATGAGGAGTTTTAGAGCTATAGGGGGGATTTTGGTAAGGGTTTTTTTTTTGTTTTTTGTTTTTTGGTTTTTTTTTTTGTTTTGTTTTGTTTTGTTTTTTGGGTTTTTTTAATTCATTGCAAAGAAAAGGTTAAGAAAGTGGGCTCTAAATTGTAATAAGGAGAACATAAAGAACTTTTTTTCTAATTTCATAGTTCTTAACCTAATGTTCTATATTTGTCTCATAACCTCTAACAGTGAACTTTGCCATAGGATTAAAAACTACTGCAAACAAGAACAGGAGACTGAGTGATGTTGCAGCTCAAGAGAATTTCATTTCAGAGAATGAAATACAGAATATATATATAAATATAGAATGGTGCAAATGTAAATGTTTTATGGAGACAGTTCATTTCACACTTTGGAGATTTGATAACCAAGTTTGTGTCATGCATGAGGATAATGCATTTTTTAAATCTTGCGTGCAATGTAAAATTGTATCAAGGTTTGCCCATATGGCTGCATAAGTTTTTCTTCGTGCCTTATTGTTATTTCAATTAGCTAGAACTAGAGAAGAAATCTCCATTATAATTAACTAAAGCTGTCTCTTTAAAGATGCCTACAGATCTGTACCCTGCCAC
The DNA here is from genome assembly GCA_013186435.1 of Turdus rufiventris. Classification (NCBI taxonomy): domain Eukaryota; kingdom Metazoa; phylum Chordata; class Aves; order Passeriformes; family Turdidae; genus Turdus; species Turdus rufiventris. Next base: position 981,938 of record PYHW01010093.1, read on the forward strand.
TTTCTGCAGGACTTTGAGTCGTCAGCTTGCTTGCTGTATAAATATAATGATAAAATTGCCAGTGAACCATGACAAAGAAGTTCATGTTTCTGCTTAGAGCTGCAAATTATCTGCACAATGGGAAGCTCAAGGCAGCCGTGGCTGGGGCTCCAGAACTGGCATTGTGTGGGTTGCAGATACATGGGTCTGCCCAGCAGAGATCAACTACAAATTGCAAACTTCACACTCCATCTTCCACATGTATTTTAAAGGTGAATGCCCTGGAGGAATCAACTGTTATCATGGAAGACATGAATTTCACCAATCATGTGATATACTAATCACTAATCAGCCATAGACTATAGCAATATACTACATTAATCAGCCATATACTGATTTCTGTATCATGAACAGCATCATTTGCAATTATTACTGAAGTGAAACAAAAAAAATCCCTCATGTTTTTGCACCTTAGTTCTGTTTTTTCATTGGCATTGCATTGCTTAAAATAAAATCCAACTCCTTTTAAAATTAAATTAGTCCTTGCTGTAACCAGGCTGATAATTTTGCTCTTATTAAAATGATACAATAATGTATAATTCCCTTAAACACATAGAACTATCTGCTAGTTAGCAGTAACCTTTTATATTTAATGCCTTATCTTACAACTGTACTTTTACTTTCCAGCTTCAGTGTAAGTGTCTATACAATAGCATCTAAACAATAAGTTTATCAAAATGCTTTGAGGATTGATACAGCTTTGGGAATTTGTTGTTACTAATAATAGTTGCTGCTACAAGGCCAAAGAGGTCATTTTTACAATTAAATCTTTTATGCAAAAAAAAAAGTATTCTTAGACTTGGTAAAAAATTGATATAAATACACAAGAGTAACATTTCTGAGGTTTTCTGGCCTTGAGGTTTCATACAAGGAAAACAAACAGATAACAAAGATAACTGAATAGAGAGAAGATATGTGTAATATGTGTATAAACAGCATCTTGATGTATGTGTCAGTTGAAAAGCATCAGATAATGTAAATCTGATGCATCTGTTCCAGGAAACTAGTTTCAATGTTCTTTTTGAAGAAAAATGAAAAAACATGCCCAAAACAACCAAGAAATATGAGGCATCTATGTTTGTTCAGCTGGAAAATACAGCTAAAACCAACAATAAATAGCATTTTAACCATCCAAAGTTACTGTTCAATAAATCAGGACTAATTTATAAAAAGTCTTCAGGACCTGGTTACTTCCCAGGTGATCTGAGACCTCATCTGTAGCACAAGATTTCACTACTTCACAGTAATTTTCAGCGTAGGAAGGACAGTATTAAGTGTATTACAGTTTGTTCAGGCTTTCCCTCCTCCTCCAGAAAGGTGTATTGACTTGTGCCCCTGGAGACTGTGTCAAATCATGCAGAACCCAAAAGATTACTTCCTAGCCAATAGCTGACAGAAATGTTCCTGCCATCGTTATTCTGCTCTATGAGATGTCAAAGTACACCCACCTTGAAAAGATTAAAGGGAAAACTCATGAGCAACTCATTAAGAAAGGGGGAACCACTCAGTCATTTCTGCTTTAAAGTTATCCTTCAACTCAGGCAGCATAATTTCATTTGCAGGCTGTAATTAAAGCTATAATTGGGTTTTGACTGGATTGCAGGCTTATAGGGTGGTTTAGACTGACACTTTATAAACTCTGGTTGTAATACAAATTATTGATAATTTTTGAGTGTGAAAAGTAGTGAAAATAGGTAAATCACCAAGTATTGATAATACTTGTCTGACCAGATTGAAATTGTACATAACCTGCAATCTCACATGTACAAAAAACATCACTGGAAGCATTTAGGTACTCTGGATTGGTGCCTAACATATTCACTCTGGATTAAGATAGTGCACAGAAAGCTAGGTCTTGTCTTCATGAGTGTCTGTGTATGGATTTTTATTTTAAGGTAAACAGTGTTTGTCACCCCTCAAGAGAAAAAATCAGGGAATGGGAAAGAAAATATTTGTTTTACAAGAAAGGGGAACATGATGAGATTAACCCACCTCATGAATTTGGAGAGGAAAGTTGATCTTGGTGAGTTTACCTCAAAACAAAAGTGATGGGGTGTATCATCTCTGCGTTCATCTTAATGTAGCTCCTTCACAGTCTCAAAATACAACTCCTTTTTTATTTTTTTTAATGAATCAGAAATGCCTGTCAGCTCAAATAATTGCTTGTTTCAAGGCTAACTTCTTCAACCTACCTCAGAAGCCCTTCCCCCTTTCTCTAAGATCCAGAATGAGTCATTCACACAGAAATTAATTTCTGAAAGACTAACACGTCTAGGTAGAATCTTGGCATTCTCTCAATATTTTTTTTTTAGATCAAGTCTTCATCTAGATATTTAAAAATATTATATTCCAGTATTTTCTTCTTTTCATCAGTTCCAGATCAAGCAAAGAGCCACATGGAGCTATTTTCTTACAAGACCTTCAAAAACCACTGCTTAAACTAAAATGAAAATGAGTGACTTTTCTCTCACATAGAAATAATGAGTTTTTTCATGAAAACCCAAAACAGCAAAGGAATTTCTAAGGCTTTCCTTCACTGCAGACTCTTAGCAGGCTCAGCTGCGAGTTAGTGCACGCCTTGTGCACAGCTGTTTTGTTCAGGAAGGGGTCAGCGGTCCCTTGGCCATAGGGTAGACCCAAAGTTATGTGACTTGTTATTCCCAGGATAATTACAGTAAAATTGCACACCACAAGCAATTGCAGCAGCCAGGATGGGACAGTCATTCCATTTCCCCAGGCACTCATCCATCTGCAATACTGGTAGTGAAGCTGCTGCTGCACATATCCCTGCAGTTTGCCACTTGGGTTTTCTCCAATGGCACTATCTTCTGTGTTAGATACCACAGAAAAGTAACCAGTGACAAACCTCAGTGGCACTGAAGCTCTTGCTCAGGCCAAGCTCAGGCCACAGATGTCTGCTGGCAGTGCCACAGGCATGATCTCCAGCCAATATACCTATGTTGGCAAGAGCTCTTATGTAAATGCAAGTAAAGCAGCAAACCTGCACTTTGACTGAGAGTAGTTTTAGTCTGTATTCCTGCATGCCCAGGGGTAAGCTGCACTCGCTTGTATTACCAACTATATTCAAACTCAGAAGTTTTCTCCTATGCAGCAAGCTTATATTGAGGAGTCCCCCCTTTCCCATATGACAGATAATCTCCTCCTCTCCAGCTTTTGAGTTATGGAATATGCAGACAGCAGTACTGACTTTCATGTAATTGACAGAAGGAATGCTTTTCTCATGCTGACTTCACTCTTTTGGGAGCTTTGCTTTAGTACAGCAAATATCTGAGCTCCAGTTTTGGAAAATCAGCCTGGGAAGTTTTTCTAAAAATACTTGCTATCAGATCTACTTGTGGCCTTGGGTTTTTTATTTTTGCCTCTAGTATGGTGTCTCACATCCTGAGGTTTTAGTGCAGGTGCTGCTTTGTTACAAAATACAGATGGGTCAGGAGATAAAAACATTTAGTATTTAAGAAAAAGCAACACCTGTTACAGGTTATCCACAGACTGACAAGTCAGGTCACTCAAAGGCAACAGCCAAACTGGTAAATTCCCCTGCAGCAATTGTGCTTACTCCACTGCTAAGAAATAATTATTAGAAGTTGTTATCATTAAGAAATTAATGTTTTCTTTCAGCAGTGACTTTGAAATACAATGAAAGATTTATGTTTAAGCTTCTAAGCCAGAGTTAATTATGGAAAATCCTGTAAAAGCAAAAGAATTTGTACTAGCTGTTGGTTTGCTTTCTGCCCCTATCATTACCTCACCCGGCTGATGATATGTAAGATAGAGCTCTGACGGTGTTTTCTGAAATTTGCCACAATTAAGCAGTTTAAAGATTTTTTTTCAAACTTGGGTATCACTAACAAGGTTTTCATTCTTTCCCTTGGTGATAATCAGGAGAATATATTTGGATTCACTTAAGAACACCGCCCTGCTGTTTACTAGGAGGCTTCTGCAGCATCTGGCGCCAGCCCTGTTCACTGGCAGGGAGCAGATTTTAGGATGGAAGACGGACTTCTGCTTTCTGTAGGGCTTCTCATCCTGGGAATTCTGCTGTAGTGTCATGATGAAAAAATGTTGGCTTTGCTTTTGTTGGTCAATACTGAAAAATGATTCATTTCTTCAGTGTATTTTGGGAGAAATCTGTTTCAGTCTTGGACTGTGCTTTTAATTGAAAAATAATGCCATCCATCTAAAGTGCTTAGTTAAGATTTTGTTTGTTTAATGTATTGGTTTGTTCAAGGAAGTTTTAAAAAATTAGAGTAGTAAGTTTATCAAGCAGGCCTGTGTCTGGATTAGATTAAAATTGTCTTCCATTCAGTTACTCAAATACTTTCCTGATCACTCATTGAGAATATTACATTTTCCCTTCTTCTTGTGGTTTCTGTTCCTTGCTTGTGGGTAGAACTCCAAGTCTTCCTCTGATAAAAGCTTGTGGCGTTCATTTAGCTGGCCTACACTAAGTGCACAGCACATTAGACAGTGAGATGTTGTCACTACGATATAAATCCATCCATAACTCCTAAGTACATGCCTGGATCTGGGTAAACTTAAGCATCAGAACACAATGTTGTACTTAATGTGATGTGGACATTATCCTGGCCACATATCCTGGATTTGGCTAACTGGAACACAGCTACTGACAGTAGCTACTGTTCAAATATCATCATTGGTATTTTGTTCACACCAGGGTTGCTGGAGGCCTGTAAGGGGGGCAGGGCAGGAACTCCTGAGCTCAGGTTAAGCCGTATAACCTGTGAGCATTGCCCAAGCCATTGAGAAATGCTAATAACACTGAATGGTCACCATGAAGGAAAGCAGTATCCATCACTCATTTTCACTCAGGCTGGTGTGGGAGCAAAGAAAGGAGGGGGACAGGAACTCAGGATGATGTATTTAATAACTGGTATTTCTGTAGATCTAGGACCTTCTGTACTCCTCTGGGACCCTCTTGGGACCCTTCATGTCTGATTTCTAAGGGTCTTTGGCTCTTAAAGGGAATATCCTATTTTTCTTGGGTTGTAAAACATTAGTCTGGGTGGAATGACCTCAGAGTGATAGAAAAACTCTGCAACTGTGATTCTCAAGCAACTGGGTAGAGTCAGCTAACTCCTTCTTCCAGTCTCAGGCTGTTTCATTTGTTCAAGTCTATTTAGGGTTTTTTAGGACAGTGGCAATGTTGGATGAGTTTTGTGCTGAATTCAGTATCAGTGTAGGTTAGGACTCCTTAGAGCCTTGCTGTTAAACTCTGTCTCAGGACTGCATATGTGCCCCCTGCCTAATTTATGACTCTTCATGAGGGTTAGGTGTGAATGGGGTGCCAACATACAAATGTCTACCACCACAGCAGCAGCTGTGAGCATGCACAACAGCAAACCCTGAAGAATTTACTGGGAAAAAACACTAGGAAAACAACTTGGAAATAAACAGCTTTCTTTTTTTATTTTTTTCCAAGATTAGCTTTATTATCAAATGCTGTATGGGTTTTGTTTGTTTGTTTGTTTTTTTCATGCTTTTGCAAAATGGATGTGGATATTTTCTAGCCATCTTCCAAAGACAGCTTGCTGAGACAAAAGCAGCATTTAAATTTATAGACTGGGGTGTGAATATATAAAAATGTAATTATTCTCTTTTGGAGCCTTTTGCATTGTATATAGAATGGTTTGGGTGATTCTGTAAAGCTAGTTTACCAAGAAATATCAATGAAATTACCATTTTGATCCAGTTTATTCTTTTAGTCAGCAGTAAGCAACTCTGTAGCAAATCTGCCCCATTTGTGCTGCTCTTTGATTAAACTTCTCTTGGGAAACTCCAGAATGCTAGATTATTATGCTAATAAAAGCTTTTTTATGAAAGTAGCTGTATGACATTTGATTTTTATAGCTCGTAAAGATATTAGGAAATATTTGCTTTCTTTTTCAATTTATTTTGTAATTTTTTAAACCTTTGTGCTAAACTGAGCATCATGAATAGACTCAGCAGCCACTAAATCCACTGGGCCTTCTGCATACTAGGAAAACATCTGCCTTTTCTGCCATCCTCACAGTGAGCTCCAGAGATTTCCCTGACTCAGACACAGTGAGAAAATTAACTTCTTTGACAAGCTAAAATCACCCACTTAAATAATGCTCTTCCAATTAACTTTCCTCCTATTCCTACTTTATTCCAGCCTCTATCTGATTTTTCAGCTTGATCTAAGTACTATGTTCAATATGAGTTTAAAGCTGCAGACCTGGATGCTGTCCTGGTGCCTGCCTGCAAATCACTTGTGAGACAGAACTGCGTTTCTTGTTTTTGCCAAAACTACTAAAATTGTGGGTTTCTGTTTCATAGAAGCTGTTGAGTGGGGGAAAAAATTGCAGCATGTAGTTACAGGATGTCACTTCCCCAGATTTACTCCAAATTCTAAAAAAAAATTGCAATTCATAAGTTATTGTACAGATGAGCTGAGTAATAGCTTTTATACTTTACTTTGGTTCTAAACAGACAACCTGGAAAGAGCTAGCCCTGTTTGGGGGGAGATAGGTTTTTATTTTCATTTATTGGAAGGGGAATTGTTTCTTGAACTAAGTTTTATTTTTTTTTTTTTTTAATTTGGTTTCTTGAACTTTGAGTATGAGGTGAGCACAGGAAGTATCAGTTTTCTGTTTGTGAGGGTGGGTGGGTCACTGCTGGCAGCAGAGACTTTTTAAAAAGTTACAGAAAAGAAAGCTTTGACTGTTCAGAGCTATTTTAATGCATTCAGTGTTCTTTACAGACTGGAAGTGATGAGTACATCAAGTTACAAGTACAGATTTCTAAGAATGCTTGATACAAAATGATGTTGTTAACATTGGACTGCAAGAAGGTCTAAGAGCAAGTGCCTTTTGGGAATCTTGCTTCAAAAGCCATGAAAAACAAAAAAGGAACTGATCCTTTGTTTTAAATATAGCTCTCAAATGAGTAGATTGCTGAGATAAAAAGAAGGTTACAAATTAAAGAATGAACTTGAAGGTATATTTGGAGAAAAACTGCATCTAGGCTCAATGAGGATTTTTGATTAGTATTTAAGCATTAGTTAAATCATTTTCTCTGACTAGCATTATTTCATCAATCAAGGGACTGAATATCCTTTACTACAGTTGAATAAACTCTGAAAGTCAATCCCTTGAACAGCTGAAGATGCCAAATAAATGTGTAATCATGCAATCTGATTTAATTCTGATGCTGGTGAGCAAACAGCTCAAGGTTTTAAGAAATACTGCTATTCACCACAAGCTTATTTTTTATGTGATACAGGCTGTGTTGCTAATCAAATGTGGTATGTTTCTGTCTTGCAGATTTACCACTGGATTATAGATTTACACGATTTTCCTCAAATAGTTCAGCAACTGCTGGGTACTACCCAAGCCCTCCAAGAGCACTGCTGTCAAGTCAGGACTCAGCAATGATGAAATAGGTTGTTGGCTTTTTCCTTAAATAACCCTGTGGCCCTTACTTAAACTGCTATCAAATGCTAATTGGTGAAAATGCTGTGTGATGCTTCATAAAATAGAGTGATGGATTAAAGCAGACTCCTGTGTAGATTTGTTTTTCACTTGTTTCTCTAGTCCAGCCAGAACAGGTGAGTGATGCATCCTTCTCTCTAAGTTTTCTGACCACCACTACCTTTCACAAAGTGCTGATGGCTTTTTCCGTGCACTGCCCATTGTATCCAGGAGAAATGTAATAGTAATATCTCTTCCCGAGTTACATTCTACATTTTTGAGGAAATTTTAGGTGGTCTCTCTATGTAAGATGATGCTGTTGCTACCATAAGCCCCAGGAAAGACACAAACCAGACCCTCAGCCGTGTTTCAATTAACAGTTTCCTTGGACAGCCCAGGTTATCACCATATACCAGTGTTCTGCAGGCTCTGAGGAATTTGTTCTCCCACTGTAACTGTTCTTGGAGACAGAGAAAGATTGAGTCCCAAAGAGAAAGATCATCATACACAAAGAGAGATTTGAGTGAGATTTAGGCAACTGCGTGCAGATGGATAATTCAGAAAGCCTTTATCATACTTTTTATTCCTGAAAATACTTGGCTGCTCTTCAGCCATATGGTTGCCTACATTCTTTTTCCTGCTTTAGTCTGCAATACCTGAAGCATCAGAACTCTTCTGCAGAAGGAGGGAAACTTGCATGCAGTTCCCTTCACTGTTGGAGTGAATTCAAACCCACATTCTCCACCTCTCTGGGAAAACCTCCCAAGAATAGGAAAGGTATAGCAACTGGCCATCTTTGCTAAGTACAGCCTCAGCCAGAAGAGGAACAAGACTCAAGGTGTGAACTGAAAATTCATTATTTTTACCTGCTTATTTAAGCAAGCAGGAATCCTGTTCTCTGTGGATTTTGGTTCAAAGACCTGTTCTCCAGCACTTAGGACAGGGAGAACTCAGTAACTAACACAGGCTAGCAGATGCAAAAACATGTCAAATATTTGTTTAGTCAGCAGTTTTGTCACACTATGATGGCAGGTTTTTGGATAAACTTCCCTCAAAGTTTAAAGAACAATAAACAGAAACTTAATTTTCTTGTTTCCAAGGAAAATAACTCACTTTTTTAAGCCTACACGATTACCAGAATGGATTTAGCTTATATTGACACTTAATTTGTGTCACCAGAGCTCACCGTGTATCTTCACGGCTTCACCAGCTTAAACATTTTGTGTTAGAATCGGACACAAACACCATTCCACCTTATTTCAGAGATGATACTGGCCTCTGCATATTTTTTTCCTGCCTTTAAATAGAATGTTATTTTTACATTCTTGTGGACCAGTATACTTGAAAGCAATAAACAATATTTCCAAATTAGCGTTAAGCATTGGTTTATTGAAAGGGAAACATAAAATAAATGGGGACAAAATTGAGAAAAGCTTCCTTTAAGACAAGGTGAATGAGGAATGAAAATGGAAATGCCATTGTCCTCATAAAATACAGGCTGAAAATATTTGACTTGACGTGGTAACAGTTAGTAATTGTTGAGTTTATTTGGAATTTTTTTAATTAGCATCAATGTCTTTAGCAGCAAATCTTGTTCACGACAGTGCTATGATTTTTATTAGGGAGAGAGATACCCAGATTAAAATTTCAGATTCCTGATTACAGCTTCTTTGAAATTATGGCCTGAATAAAGTAATCTTCTGCAAATAATTTCAAACTAATTTATGGTGCAAACCCATATTGCGTACCCTCACACTTTCGTTGTTATGAATCTAGAACTGATTTTTTTAGGTTGGGAAATTTTTTTCTTGATTTTTTAAAAAGAAACTAATTGAATTGTTATGGAAAAACAGACTGAAAATCTTCTAAGTCCCTGGGTCCTGATGTCTCCATGGCAAAGCAGTGGTTTTTTTTTATGGAAAGGTGGCAGATTCTAAGGACAGCCTGAACACAAAGCTCACCAGAAGAAATACATATGCCCATCTTTGACAAAGGCTGTCACCAGCCATTTGTACTTGCTGCCAGAAGGACCTCAGAGTAGCAGAGAAAGAAGAGATTAACAGAAAGCTGCTGTAAGCACGACTCCGTGTGCCACTGTAGTCTGGCTGCAGGAAAACTTGGGAAAAGTAACTGAAGTGGTTTCCCAAAAAGTAGAGCTCCTCTTACATAAAGACTTTTCTATTCAAGGATCTGTGAAAATTATACAGATCTTGTTACATAGAGATTGGCAATGGAGGAATGAGGAGGCAATTGGTGCTGTGGCAAGAGGAGAGCTGTTGGAAATGGCATGAAGAACTAAGGAGAAGAAATACACATGGCAGAAAATTAATAGAGAGCTCACCATATTTAATATGATGCTGTAAAGACACCATCTTTGCTTTTTCCTTATTTCTGTCTCTCTTCTTTGTTTTTTTTAACCCCTGGAAATCTCTGAAATTTGGATTCTCTTGTGAGAGGGTATTGACAGAAAGGTTGCTAAAGTGCCTGCAAAACTATCTTGAGCATTGGCAGGGAGACATAAAGTTGTAAAGTTTCCTTGAAATCACTGTGTCTGGTTAGACAGCCTTGAAAGCCACAGTTTTGCTTCAAACCAGAGATGAATACCAAGTCTCCTTTGGTGTCTGTTTTGGTGTAAAGCACATGTGTCTGGATTTTTAAATAAAGAGAATTTATTTCTGGGGAAAAAAACAAAACAAAACAAAAAGTTCTTTGAATTTACTTTATAGCTGAGCAGCAAAATGAGAAAGGGGAAATAAACTTGTCTCAAAGCAGTGCAAGGAGAGGTTTTGCTACAGCCTCAAACAAAACAAAACTTGACTTGCTCAGCATAAGACATAAAATAACCAAAAACATTAATAAATTAATACCTTTAATACTGATAGGGAAGTAATCTTTGATGCACAGAAGAGCTCAATGCAGGTTTCCTGACTAGGGCTTCTTCATGGGAACTGAAGGCTTCTTCATTCCCAGTGAGAAGTAAAATAAACAAACAGGAGCAGATTATCTGTGGTGAGCAGGAGGCACTGCTGGACACAGGATTTTCAGAGACTGCTCCTTCCCCATGCTGATGGGGCTCTCCAGCTCACCCAATTCCCAGATCTGTGGTAGTCCAGCAGCAATTCTTAAGGGAAATCCCAGGAAAATTTGTCTGATGACAGGCACCAGGAACCAGTATTCCCAAATCTAGTTTAAGTCTTTCCTCCTGAGGCCAAGTATGCATTAAATCATGCCAAGGTGAAAAACAGCAGAGCATAAGAATATGTTACTTAGCAGAAATGCCACCAGCGTGAAGGTGACATCTGAACTTCCCTTTTGCCACCACAGGGACAAAAACACAGTAAGCATAAAACACACTTGTACACCAATGATGTTTTACAGCAGTTTCTCAGAAAGTCAGGTTTAGAAATAAAGCCACCTCTGTGCAAGAAGGTAGAAGAATCACACGTTACCACAGGGATCTGACTTCTCTGGGAAAGGAGCATGGCACGGGGCAGCCTGCTGCTCCTCATGGAAGGAGCAAGACAAGTTTTACAGCACATTTAAGTGACTAACTTTTAAAACAAAATATGCCTCTTTCTGTGCACATGCCTGGAGGCAAAGAGCATTTCAGCTGACTCATGGCATTGGATTTAGGGGGGAAAGCACATGGCTAAGCTACAGGAACCTTACCTCTGTGGAGTGTGCCAGCTGTAATGGTATAATGGCTGAAATGGTGTAACCACAGACATCTACTGTTAACAATTGGCCAGAAAACAGCCCTTCCAGCAAGCACATAGCTGATCCAGAACCCCCAGGGGAAAGGCTAAATCTCATTATAAATCCAGTTGCCTGTAGTTTTGTTTTCTGCAATTCTAAGTGGAACATCAGACCCCCTTGGTGAGTCACAAGAGAGAAAAAAAAATAAAAGAGGTTTTCTTCTGATTGTTTTTGGTGCAAGAAACAAATCCTGTTTTTCGGTAAGCGTTATAAATAGAAATGTTTAACTGGAAAACAGAGCCTGGATTAGGGCCAAAATAAGATGGAATCCAGGAAGTTAAACAGACGTGGTGATTTCCAGCCCTAAAAGCTTGCTAGCGTCTTTACAGGGCAAACTGGGAATTCCTGTCTACAGGACTAGTGCTGTGGCCAGCATGGCCCATCATCTTCCTGAATGTGGGATGAAGGTGTAAGGTAAGTCTTTCCAGTATGAAGTGGGTACCCACGACTGTTCTCTGGCAGCCGTGGCAAGACCACAGAGGTTTTACAGCTGGCCAGATGTCACAGTTCACAGAAGGGCAAACATCTGAAGCAGCACATTTAACTTCTGCCCCGCTGCAGCTAAACTGATTTAATCAGAACTGTGCTAAAAAATCCCTCATGCCTCCCACTCCCGCTGCCGCAGCGCACACGTGGCTCTCTATGGCCATAACGACTTTTAAGTACTTGCACAGGGGTGAGAAACCATCACAGCCACTTCAAAATGATGTGATGGCTTTCAGCCCCTTCTGCAAATCAGAGGTTGCAAGACACAAAATGGTAGCAGCACAAATGGAGCAGCAATCTGCACAGCAGCTCCAGCAGCCCAGCCAGAGCAGATTCTCCAGCCAGAAAGGTAATTCTGCTTTCCACTGGCTACTAGATTTTGAGTAAAAACACTTAAACACTTCATTTGATTCCCCCTTACAAGGCTGGGAACTAGCATTCCTTTAAAGAGTGAAGAAAATCATAAACCACTTTATACTGTATACAGGAAAAAATAGGAAAAAAAGTAAGTGTTCTTGTTCAAAGTTTATGAGAGTGGTATTTTCAGGGTGTATTTTAGGAAATAAGTCCATTAACTTTCAGCAGACCTTGTGACCTTGTTCTGTCACAACACTAAATGAACTCCAAAAATTGGGACTCCATGTGCCTAATAAATTTACATTAAACGATTAATTTCCAAAGCCTCCAAAATCTCTAAGGACTAAAAGTACAGGTGAATATAGCAATTCTTTTTTTGCCTTATCTCAAAATAACTCCTGAGAGTTTCAGTTTTCTTTCTATATCATCCCCTGTAACTTCAGCCCACAATGAAAATTTACATGTGCACTGCTGTTTGAGCAGCCTGTAAATTACATTAATCCAGAGAAAGAAGATGCTACTGTAAATTTTGTGAAAAGAAACAATATGTTATTAAACTAAGAGATAAAAAATTCTTTATCTTATTCTGAGAGAGGCCTCAAAAATATCTGCTGGAGAGGTACTGTTAAAGCAGCTGCAGCAATGTTGGAAACAGCAGTGCTAAAGACAGCAGAAGTGAACTTCTATCCCTGTTTTCTCCCTCAAAGCTGCCCAGAAAATGTATGCACATGAACAGTCAGCAATTAAAGGGTAGGATGCTGTGACATGGGAACTCAGAGACTAAGGGAATTGAGGGGATTGTCTGAATTTCATAGGAGGTGTGGCGTTTTAGTTTAATTAAATAAACCAAGCACTCTTAGACAGTAAGCAGGGAAATCTCTAGATCAGTGGCAGACAGGTGGTGGAAAATGGAGTATAGATGAAGGCGAAGGACAAAAAGGCTGAGGGTCAGCATGAGCTGACAATAATAGTTCAACAGGACAATATATGGCTAGAGGCTATCAGGGAAAGGAGTTCACATACATCTCAGAAGATAACCATTACCAAAATATATCTATTGTGTGAGATTTTCCTCTTTCCTCTAATCTTTCCCATGTTATTTTGCAGGACTTGGAGATACCTGGTACATTACTGATATTAACCCATACACAAAATGAGGGGGAAAAGAAGTAACCTGAATATGATTACATGAATTTAAGAAAATAGATTTAATAACCATTAATACAACAATTTTAGATAGATATTCTTAAATGTAACTATCAAAGTATCTGTATGTAGGTATATATATTTGTGAGCACTTTTAAAAACCTCTGCTGTGCAGAGCACACTGCCAGGAATTTAGCAAATACAGATTGTGCCCATGGGTGATCCATCACAACGTGGTTACAGGGGCCCCTGAAATACTCAACAGCGGTGCCCCAAAGGCCTCAGAACTATAGACATAATAAGCAATTAATGATGCAGACTAGTGCAACAACTTCATGAGGACCCTAAAACTGAGAGCAGTGGTGGAGCTGCCTTTAGGGAGTATGTATGACTGCAACAAGAGCCACCAGTTGTTGTGCACCATTGCTTTATAATCAAGTGTGAAGAATTGATTGCTACAGTACACTCTAGTGATGCATAGTAAATATTATATTTAAGTCGAAATTAAATTTTAATGCCTTTCTTTGTGTTTCATCTAATACCTCACCCTTGAGTCTTGGCTGCAGTAAATAGAATGCAGTAAATCAGAGGGAGAAGATTACAAAGAGAAACAGAGAACCAGCGACAAGTGCGAATACAGTCTCTGAGACAAACCTTTTTCATGCACATGTCTCTATTGTAAGGAAGAGGAGAGAGACATGGGACTACGAAACTCCAGAACTGGGGTGGGGCTAAGTGAGCAACTTGTAAAAATGTTCATGAATTCCAGCAGTTGTTTAATTGTCTGCTTGGCTTTCCACATACCAAGTGATTCCATAAAATTGGTGGATTCTAGACTTAAAAATGCCTTTCACTGAAAACAGCATTCTACGAGTGGAAAACATTGTGACATATTTGGCATCCAGAGAGGGAAGTTGTGGCAGTCAGCTCTAAGAGAGCACTGATGAATTCTGGAAGGTTCCTCTTGGTATGAGCATTAATGGTTTGTGCTCCCAGGGGATGATGCTTGGCTTATAACATTAAAAAAAATTTGGAGGGAAAGAAGTTGACATTTATCATACATGTTTAGAAAGGTCACACATTTGAAAACATAAAGTAACAACCAATTCAAATAAATAAGAAGCCACATGCTGCTCTCTGCATGCAGAGAGTTGCCCCTCTGCAACCTGTTTTGATCATCAGCAGAGAAAAGAAGGGATATGTGCTAAAGAACAAGCAGGCCAGTTAGGCAGACAGACACGTGCTAGAAGAAAAAACCTAAACGCTGTTGATGTCTACAGCAATGTAAAAGCATTAACATGGATTCTGCTGTTAAAAGGCACAGAACAGATGATGGAAGTAATTTTTTATTGGATTAAGGTATTTGATGGCATTTCCCATTTAAGTGCCTATGTACCTGCTTTATGGTTACTGTCTTCTTGACATGTCTCAGGACCATGAATCTGTCTCCATTCACCAGCATTTTACCTCTGATTACTGATGCTGCAGCTTCCCATTCCCTAAGAAATCTGCAAGATTTTTTTTTATCTGACTTTCTGTCTGCTGGCCTCAGGCTAAACCAGGCTGAGCACATGGTGAGAGCAAGGAACAGGGAAAGAAAGGAAATGTAAAGCAGAGAAAGATGTCCCATTTACATACAAAGAAGAGCTGTTTAGGAAACATCTAGTGTTTTCCCCTTCCAGCTACCCTACTGATAGTTTGGCTACCACAAAGTAGAAGAGTAAAAGGCTGCATCTGTGAGAAAGAGAGAAGTGTTTCCATGGATGTAGAAACAGATGAAGGATTTTTCCATGAGAGATACTGCTTTGTGCCACACTGAATGACCCCCAACCATATAAGCTTAGAGTAGATTTCCAAAATGTCATGGAAATCACCCCTTAGAATCAGTATTCTTCTGATCCATTGGGCTGATTTCAGGCAACTTCTTTTTTTCTTTCTTCATCCTAGTTTTGGAACTGTGACTATATCTGTCCATGAGCCAGAACCCCAAATGCCCAAGTAGTAAATGGAAAGAATCATGCAACATGCCTTATAAACTTAAGGCTGTAGCAGGACCAACCAACACTGTCTGGTCCACACTGGGTGGAAAATAGGAGATAGCCAACATTCTCCCATATATGTCTGGAACTGGGATAAGATTGGAAAATTAAAGCTGCCTTCATATGGCTCTAATAAAGTCCAAAGGAGAAGAGTTGGGCAGAGCATCTCAGATCAAGGAGGGCAGGGTGAGCAATACGCAAGTATCCAGATTTGCAGTTCTGCAGGTCAGCTACAAGTAGAGACTGGCCTAGTGCTCTTGTCCTACAAGTTTCAGCTCACAGCACTAAGATCAGAAATCACCACAGTTGGACACAAAAGGCAAAAAAAACTTCAAAGGCTATGGTCATAACCAAATCAAGTGTTTTGAAGAATTACTGGAAAAATATGGAGAGTTTTTTGTTTCTCTTTTAATTTGAAGAGTTTTGTCACTTAATGGCAACTGTTAGAAGCATTTCTTACATGGAAATTAGAGACCAAACAGATCATGCAGAGAACATTATGAGAGGTGGGTACTTAAAACCAATAAAAAACCCAACCCAAACCAAACAAAATCAATCAAACAAACAAAAGAAGACAAATAACCCAAGCACACAGAGGAAAATCCAAAGAAGAAAAAAAAATGCTGTTGTATAGACTAGGCAGGAAGAAAGGAAAGAATGGCCAAGGCTGCATATGTGGAACAGGTAGAATGATATACAGCTTCCCTCTTTAGGCTAACGTTTTCAGTCAACAAGGAAGAGAAACAAACTCCAAACATCCAAACTCCAAAAAGTGAGAACCAAAGGATTTTAAATGTATAAAGCATCAGCAGACACTTGGTGTCTGCCCCAGAATGAGCCCTACATCACTTGTTCCATGTGGCTCTGCTGCCTTTGTTTTTCACTGTCCTACTGAAGCAACCAGGTTTTGCTCCCTTTTCACATCCTCATGATCCAGCTTGCCAATGCAGCAGGAAAATAAAGTGTGTTTCCCTTCCCTGCAAGCCAAATAACCACTGGGCTTTCTTGGAAGCTTTTCCTTCTCAAAGAAGAAAGCATAGATCCTGCCAAGAGATGGCTGCACACAGTGTCTCTGATGCCACTGATGTTTTCAAGACATGCACTGCACTTAGATGTACAGTGATTTCTCTGAGTGGGACCTAAAAAATTTGCAATTGTTGGAAAAGAGTAGCATTTCCCACATATGTTTGGCTCAGTCCCACAGACACCAGACATTGCATGTAATGTGGCTTGCCATAAACACCTAGGAAAAATAATGAGCATATGACGTAGAACAGTGTCTGACCTGAACAGCTTTCAAACAATTTCCATGAAACATACTCTGCACAACTGGCCAAGTCGATGGTCTTAGCTCCAACAGGTAAATTTAACTCCTTTCCTAAATCCTTTCTGGAGCAATGCCACCCAAAAGGTCAGGTTGCTGTACATTTCAGTGTCACATGATGCAATGTAGGGAAATGACAGCAACAAAAACTATTAACCTCAGTGGAACTTTTCCAGTAAAGTAAAATTAAATTTTAAAATAATGAGGGGAAAAAAGGAACAAATAAACTAGGGGGTTGATACTTGAAAGGAGTGAGGGAGTGAGAGATTTCAGGGACAGAAGTACCAGAGGAATGGAAAATACATGATTGTATGTTACTGAGTCAGTCATTTAAACCTACTTTATGGTTGGTGGCAAGAACAGATAGCCTAGGGACATGATTCATCACATCCTAATGAAGACATCTAAAACAGGTCAGATGAATTCTGCTGTAAAAGAATTTATTTTTCTCTGCAGTGCTATAAACAGAGTCTAACGTGACAAGATCAGAGGTAGTTACCAGTCAAGTACAGAAAAAAAGAGCATGGCAAGTTCAGAGGTTAGATGGATCCCACCCAAAGTTGTTGCTCCAAATTGACATTGTTTCATTGTTTAATTGTTTTCTTCTTGTTGTCAACGCTGAATTCACTGGCATGCATCAAGGCCAGCAAACCACTGAGAAAAACTCAACCTCAGCAAGAGGAGTTATACCCATGGCTAAAGGAGTGAAGGGCAGAAGGCGATCAAAGACGATCCGTAATCTTGCCTGTGCAAGTAGCATTTTGAACATAATCACACAAAAAAGGACCTTGACAGGTCATCTGGTCCACCCTTTGCTCTGAGGCAATATTCATCAGACTTTCTAGATCTGAACCATTCTTGTTAGATGTATGTTCAATTTGCACTTTAAAAGCCTCCAGGGAGAGAGGTGCTGTTCACTACTCCTTTATTTACTCTTACAAATACTTTTTTTTTTTTAATTCTAGCTAGTCTAAATTTCTCTTTACTGCAATTCTCATGCTGTTTCCTGAGGATGAAGTTAAGAGATTATTATCTTCTTTTTAGCAGCTTTTACTTAGCTGAAGGCAATCTTCCTCCAACTTCTATTCCTGAGGCTAACTTTTTTAGTCTTTCACTATACAATTTCATTTCAAAATTACCAGTGGCAATGCTGAAATTAATCTAGTATGGACAGATCTTGCCTCTGTTAGATATCGCTGAATCATCCTATAAATGTTAATTTATCTATTTAGCCTGAGAAGCACTCTGAGTTACCGGGAAGTAAAACAAGCCCCGTTTTACAACAGAGGATATGAGGCAGAGAAGATTTGTGGCTCTCCCCCCTGTTGGTATCTCCACTATGTTCTAACTGTGCACCAGAGCAAGATCCCAGCAGCGCATCCAATCTCATACCTTATGAGGCAGGAAGTCCACACTACAAGGGGGCCATGGTGTGCTTTGTATTTGTAACCACAGGGCAGCACTGGGCAGTTTTTCTATAATACAGAGAGATCCATGCACAGACCAAGGGCAGGATTTCAAAAGCCATTCAGCCTTTATGCTTTTCAGAACTGTAAGGGCTAATTCCATTTAACTTAGAATCAGGTACTTAATATATTTACATTACTAATGTTGCAGACATATGACAAGTACTTAAACACCTTCCTCCTGATCATTTTAGGCACTTTAGCAATTTTAGAAATTACAGTAGAATCAGCCTATCTGCGACATCTGGTCTGACTGTGAGGTCTGCACCTCTTCACATGTTCATTTGTATCACAACATCAATATTTTACAACTCTAGTATCAATTCAGTAGATCCTAATACCATTCAAATAGGTGTTCAGAAAGATATCTTCTAATGATTAATCTAGTGTTTGCATGACTGAAACTGAAGCACTTCGTACTTTTAGGCATGTCATTACTGGCAAAAAAGCAAGGCTTCATTCCAGGTTCTGGCATTGCTCTTGGAGATTGCAGCAACAACGTGTGGATCCCTGCTCTTTAGGGCTGAGATTGTCAATAGATATTGCTGAGAAATACAACAGGGATTGATGGGTGAAGGGAAATTCATAGTTTCTGGTTTTGTCTAGCTTCCACAAGTTTATTAGTCCTGATAGAACAGCAGGAAATCACACTTTAAAGCACAATGAATCTGTTTTAAACCATCCTCACAAAACAGAGATTTTGCATTTTAGAATAGGGAACTGAGTATTAGGAGCCTGCTGACTGATTCAGTAACATCAGTAAACACATTACTAAAACGAGGAATATGCTTTGTGAGACGTAAGCTTCATGTAATTGGAGACCATCATGATCTATCACGTATAAATATTTTTATTTTCATTACGTAGTCGATAAAATATGCTCAGCTTTCAAAACCCAACAAACACTTGGAATTCTTCACTTCGAACTTTGTCTTGGCTATAGTGACTGAGAAGAAAAAAGGAATGTTCCAAAGGATCATTTATTTTATCCTTTTTTATATTACTTTCTGAAATACCTTCAACTGTGTGGCTGGAAAAAAATGTCGGGATGGCTGACTTGAGCAGTCACGGCGTTTCACTTTTATTTTTTTCTTTTTTTTTACGTGGGAAACGTTTATGTAAGTAACCACACCATACTTAAAAGAGCAGATTGACAAATCGGCTTTTTGTTTCTTTGCTGGCTTGAGGGGACTTTTGGGTGGGAGGTCCTATTCCTGTCATGCAGTACGGTGACAGCAGCAGGGATGGACAATGAATGTGAATGGGACACCCGGGATGCTGTCACCTCCACAGCCACCCTGCCCGCTCCGCGGTACCGCTGCCGCGCTCTCTAGCTCCAGGGAATCCTGTGCCAACACTCTGGCGTTGGAACCAAAACATTCCCTGCGGAGAAGCGAGTCCTCCCGCTAAAAGGGAGAAGCGGGGCATTTCCGTGAAGTTCGAGCCGGGGAGGAACGGGCGGGGGAGGAAAAGCCGTGCGAGCGGCAGGGATAAACAAACACAAGGGCACAGAGGGAGCGAGGGGAGCGCCCGGGCCGGACCGGGGAGCTGCGGGGCGGGCTCCGCCGCGCCGTGCCGCCATGGCGTGAGGGGCCGGCGGGGGGAGGCGGAGGAGGAGGACGGGGAGAGGTACGGAAGGAGGGCGGGGAAGCGGGAGGTGGAGCGGGAGCGGGGGAGTCACTTTCTTCCTGCGTTGAAAAGCGCACCCCGCACCCCCCTCCCCGCTCCATCCCCCGGGGCTGCGGAGGAGAAACTTTCTGGCAGGCGGTGGGCGGCCGGCGCCGGGCAGGGGCCGCGGGCGGTGAGTGCCCGTGCGGAGCGGGCAGCGCTCCCGCTCCTCCATCCCGCCCTGCGCTCCCGGGGCGCCGGGGCGGGCGCCGGGCAGGGGCTTTGGGAGGGGGCGGCCAGCCCGAGCACACGGTGCCCAGGCCGGGGGGCGCCCGGGACAGCCGCGGGAGCGGCTCCAGGTGCCGGCGGGGCCGGGCAGGGGGAGCGGGGCCGGGGCGTCCCGCGGGGAGCAGCCCAGAGGCAGGCACGGGCTTTTCCGGGCTTTTCCCGGCCGTTCCCGGCGGAACGGAGCTGCCGTCGGGGCAGCCGCAGGGCGGGCCCCGCAGTCCGAAGGAGGGAGGTGGGTGGGTGCGTGTGGGGGACGTGGCGCTTTCTGCGCGGAGCTTCACCTGTGGGCAGCAGCCGTGGGTAACGCTCCGCTCCTCCGCAGCGCCGCCACCGCGGAGCCTGCGAGCCTCTGCCGCCCAGTCCAGCCTGCCCAGCGCGCCTGTGCGAAAGGTAAGCGGCAGCATCCTCCTCTTGCACCTAGGCGAGCTGAGAGACAGCAACAGAGCGGCTTGCTCCGTGCAACTTCCTGCCAGTTCTTTCTTACTTTCTTTATATGTTTTTATTTCTTCTTTTTAAAATTGAGAAAGTTTTAAGTGACCTGGGACCAGAGCTGTCAATTCGGGAAGCTCAGTCTTCTCGGCCCCAGGCAATGAGTTGCAGTTCCTATAGCTGGTATTGCATGAAAGCAGTCCATCATCACTTGGCGTGTCTCATGCCAACTCTTAAAATTCGATTTGGTATGAATGAAAGTAATCACCCTCTCTGTTCTTCTGTCGCTCCCTCTTGAAGCAATATAAAACTATGATTTTTTCCTGTGTTTTCAAGTTGGGCTGGCTTGGGTTTTAGCCATAAGCAATGGCAACATAAAAAGTAGTCACAACTGTGAATAAAATACAAGAAATATTGCTCAACCCTGGAGATTTTTCGGTCACACTAAGAAGATCAACTGCAATTTAAAAAACACTAAAATTTTAGTATAGTCTAAACAAAGACAAAGAAAATCTCAGCCTAAATATTGCCACATTATGTTTATCATGCCAACTATTATTATAACTCGCTGCAGTATTTCAAAAAAGGAGCAATTCAGCTGAAGGGCAGCAGTGGGAATCAATAATTGAGATGCTGTTTATTATTCTGAAAGAGTCTAACTGGGTACCCTTGGGCAAGTCACTCCACCTCTCCATGGCTCTGTTTTCTTCCTCATAAAACAGATAAATGTGCTTGCTTGCTTCACAGGGGTGTTGAGATGTTTAATTAATTAATTAGTTTCAAGACTACTTGTAGAGCCTTGGGTACATCATTCTACGGAAGTGTTAAGTATTACTTCAACTAAGAGTTTCTTTACTGTGTCTCATCACTTCTATGTGTTTTTAAGTGACCTGAATTAGTGAAGTTTTAGGGAAGTTGACATAGTACCAGTTTTGGATTGGGATTGTCTTGACTCTTGGTAAACTTCACTGAGATGTGGAACCAAAATATACTAACTACAGTGTATTTTAATGGAGCAGAGCTACTGGGACTTTAAAAAAGGCATTTTCTTGTTATTCAAAGCAAGAGCTTGCCTTTTTTGCTTTGAAGTATTGCGATGTTTTGCACGATTTGGAATTGCCATGAGAAACACCTGAGTGCTCTTAATAAAAGAGAAAGATAGGAGAATAGTTTATAAACATCTGTATTCTCTACTGTGAACACTGACCTCAGAAGACACTTGGTGCTGATTTTCCACTACACATTGATATACAGTCTCCTTTGCAATCTGCTCTTTGGTTAAAGAGAATGTTGCAAGAAACACCGCTGATTGCCTGTGGTAAAAGTTGATAGATTTTGGTGGCCTAGGCAAACTTGGTTTTTATTGCAGTGTATATTAGTTATTGTAACTAGATATCGAGTAATTATCTGCACTACAATGGAGACAAAAGTGTATTTATTGCCTGGCCAAATGTTAGACGTTATTTTTATTGATTGCATACAGTTATAAGTAAAAATGGGTAGCTGAAAGCAGGTTTTAGAGTGACACTTTGGGTTTGGTACTTTTTAAAGGCTCATGAGGTCTGTGTGTACCATTTATTTTTCTCGAGGACAATAACACAAAGTACATAAGCCCCTTTCTAATAAAACCTATATCAGTGGTGGTAGAAAGTCATTCATATCACTGGGCAGCTGTTGGGTTGTGAATGAACATACGAAATTTATATCTTGGTGGAGAAATGATCACATCGATCAGTACCAGCAGTCTGAGCAGTGAAAACTAGGGCTAAATAAGGAGGTAAATGTCCATAAAACTGACATGTCCCTTCTCTCAGAAGTGATTGCATTTAACTAAAAATCAGTCACATTCTTAGGCTTGTGTATGGAAACTTGCACATCTGGCACCCACAGCATACTATAGCAATGAGCAGAAATAAATCTAGTTGCTATTGTTCCTGGATATTTTGCGAGAAATAAAGCTGTTTGAGGGGGAGGAGGGGCACTGAAGGAATTAAAAAATAAAGAAAAGAAAAACTTTCTGTAACGATTGTTTTCTTGCCTTAGACTTAGTAATCCAAGTGTGTGGTGAGTGAAACATTGACTTTTTCCTAGCAAATTGTATTTAATTGGTAAATATGACATATGACATCTCAGCAGCAAGTTTGTCCTGGCTCTTCTCACCTTCTTTGCTGTCTCCATTCAGCTGAGGTAGCTCAAAGAGCATAGTTACAGCGCTATATTCTCCTAGAGCTGTTAAACGATGGTGCCAGTTTGTGTTCAAGACTGTAGCCACATACTTAATATAAATAATTTAATAGATTCTGCATTTGACTCCCTTTGAGCCAGTTTTCTTTTTATATGGGTAAACTTTGTACTGATGTCTCTTAGCCCAGCTAAGCTCAGCTGGGACAGGGTGAGGTGTGACAGTGCTGCATTAGTAAACTCCCAAACCCTTGTGCACTGCACTTGGAGCAGATTCAGCTGTGTGCTCAGGATGAGAACTGGGCAGAGAAACCTGCTTGTTAAAAGGAAATTTAGCAAATGCCACCAGAGATCTCTCATGAATGTTTTGTCAGCAAAAGTTTAGCAGAAGTGAAGTGTTGGTAACGGAGAGCTGACCAAAGGGGTCATTTTGGGAATCGCGCGTCGGACAGAGCACTGGAAATCTTTTCTCGCGTCAGGTGCTGGTGTGATGCTTTCATCCACTCTTGGGACATGGTCAGGTGTGGTAGCACAGACACAATGTGACTATTATGTGCACGGTCTGAAATTACCTTTGTTTGGTCTTTCTGTTTTTCCCCTTGCTTTGACTCGGAGTATACAGGAGGAATCAGCAGTAACATTGTTTAGAGTGGGCAAAGTTTTGTAGCAGCCCTGGTGTTTGACTTTGGTAGATGCTGTATCTCAGTACAAGAAAAATGTAATTTTAATGTACTAGTTCTTTTATCGTGGTTGGCCCGGTTGATGCTTTTATTTTGTGGGGGTTTTAATCAGAAATATTAAAAATGCTGAACATTTTATATCAATCTGGCATGCCTTCTTCAGCCTTTTAATCAAGTGGCTGCCTAGAATTGTTAAAGTATCTTGAAAAGTTGTTCAGAAGCATTTCTGTGGATATCATGTTCCTTTTAATCATATCCTTGCAATCACGGTTCATCACAGTTTTTACCAAAATGATCCATCCAGTTTCAATTCTGCTGTGAGAGCCATGCCTGTACAACTTACAGTCACAAATGAGATCATAAGATTCTAAATTTCAAAATTAACCTATAATTTAATGGTTGTGTTGACACCTGCTCACAGATTGCTCGTATACACTGTGAGTAGCTACATTTTTCAGGAATAATGTAGCCATTTAACTCCATCTGCAGTTGAGAGTTCTGTGCTTGAAAATGTAACGACAACTTTGTTAAGGGTATTCTGGGGAGCACTGAGGAAAGGAAGAACCCTGAAGGAACTACAGGACAATACATTTTATTGTCTGTCCAAGTTTGTACCCTGAAAAAAGCAGTTGCATCTGGGCGCATGTATATTACATCTGTGGAGAGAGAGGAGCTATATGCTCTCTCTGTGGGGAAACCCTAGATAATGAGATAGCAGCAGAGATAACAGCAGAATTGTATCAATAATAATGAACAACACACTCATCTGTAAAGAGATGCAGCTGCCAGGTAGGGTGGTACAATTTAGGTCTAGGA
>PYHW01010093.1:1006074-1034964 GCA_013186435.1 Turdus rufiventris
TCTGTAGATAATATAAAAGCAAATGTTGGCTTAAACTGCTTAGATTACGAACTCCTTAGAATCATAAACTGACGAGCATCAGCATCTTTGGACATTGCTGGTGCTCCTGTATGCTGTCACAATTTATAATTTGTCATAATTTAACATATATGATTGCTGTGGTTTTATCCTAGCTGACAGCTCAGCCCCACGCAGCCACTTGTTCACTCCCTTCAGTGGGATGAGGAGAATTGGAAGAATGAAAGTGAGAACACTTGTGGGTTGAGATACAGTCTTTTTAATAGACAAAAGCCACACAAAACACAATTCATTCAGCACTTCCCAGGGGAAGGCAGGTGTTCAGGCATCCCCAGGAAAGCACGGCTTCATCACATGTAATGGTTACTTCAGAGGACAAATGCCGCAACTCTGAATGCATCTCTCTTCTTCTTTCCCAATACTGTATGCTAAGCATGACATCATATGTTATGGAATATCCCTGTGGTCAGTTGGGATCAGTTGTCCTGACTCTCCCGTCCCAACTCCTTGTGCATCCTCAGTTCCCTTGCTGGTGGGATGGGGGAGAGGCAGAAAAGTTCTGGAGTCAATAAATGTTGCTCAGCAGTAACTGAAACATCCCTAAATTATCAACACTGTTTCCAGCACAAATCCAGAACATTGCCCTGTACCAACCACTATGAAGAAAATTAACTCTACCCTAGCCAAAACCATCACCATGAAAATAATGAAGTATTAATATAGTTTTGTGTGCAACACTGAGTAATAAACAGGATATGGAAACACTTAAAATGAGTTTTGATCCCATAGCAACTGAAGGATATGATGCATTTTAGAATTCCTGTCTATTAATATGAAGTCCTGTGG
Organism: Turdus rufiventris; assembly: GCA_013186435.1. Taxonomy (NCBI): domain Eukaryota; kingdom Metazoa; phylum Chordata; class Aves; order Passeriformes; family Turdidae; genus Turdus; species Turdus rufiventris. The sequence continues at coordinate 1,006,939 of PYHW01010093.1, forward strand.
AAATGCTTTAAAATGAAAAGATTTGCTATCTTCTGCTACTCAAGTTTGTAGCTATATATACAGAGAGTGAGAACTTTTCTAAAACTCCAGCAGCCTCACATTTGTTTACAACATCTTGAAGACAACTGAATGAAAAACAATTAAAACAATAAGCAGACAATATTAAACCTGTTGATTATACATAATCAAGAACAACAAATGATGGGATTTAAGACATTTACAAGTATTTGGAAAATAAAGGTAAAGGCCGGTGAAGTATTGTTAGTTAGAAAGAGGATAAAAGTTAAAGTCTGAAATGAAATCACTTGTTTTGGTATCAGAAGTTTCTGGTGTTGTAATCAGCCTCCTCAGAAGTGAGGGAAGATGAATGGCATGCACTTCCCTGGGGTGGGTTAGGCACAAGGAGGCATTCTGGCAGCTGTAAATTGGCTTTTCCCTTTTGCATGTATGATTATTTTTCCCTGTCCTTTTATTTATCCCTCCTGGGCCTTGCCATCACCGTGTGAAGTTTTTCCAGTTCCTCTTGTGCTCCATGACTGTACCACTAGATCCACACAGAGGCTCCAGTCTGCCCCAGGCATTTCTGTTCCCTTGCTCCCTTCTTGTGGCGGGTGGTTGTGCCTCAGGGTTTTGGCTGCTCTCAGAGGAAACCCCAAACATCATTCCTAATACCCAACACCAAAGGGTTCACAGCCTTACTGACCCCAAGTGGGTCTCTGCAAGGGCCTGGAAGATGAGTTACTTCTCAGTAGTTGCCAAGGGAACATTGTTTCACCACCTGGGTTGTGCAGGAGCCTTTGTTCTGTGTTTTTGAAGTGCCTGTTCCTATCGCAGTCCTAAACCCCAGAGGTGCCCTACATGGTGTAATAATGTAACACGTAGATGAGTGATTTGCTTAACTTCTGGGACAGTAATGGAGCAGACAAAGGTAGGGAGTATATCCTTTTGGCCTAGATGAAAATTTTCAAACTGCCTTCCTATAGTGTTAACATCTGTGAAAACACTTCTGAGGTAAAAAAACAAAACCTAATTTTATTTCTTGAAATGGACTTTTGAAATTATGCCAGCATAGGATACAGTGCTGGTGTTCTAGAAGGAATCTTTCTCTAATAAGTTATAGTTTTAAGCCTTCAATGGTAAAAGTGAGTGGGCTTTCATTCACTGAATGTGGATGCCTTAACAGGCATGTCTGAACTGGTTGGGAATGATCATTTGCAGGTTTCTAGATACCAAAATTACTTCCTTACTCATTCTACAGAGTGAGGTATGCAATAGAAGATCCTGCTAAATGTTAGGCATACTAGTGTTAGTGCATCCAAAAAATTACCAGGGAAGATTTTTTACATGAGGATAAATTGCAAAATAAAAGGAAATTCTAAATTCTCAAATTATGGTTTGGACATGCAGATGATTTAAATCATGTTTTCTGTTGAGGTAGAGAGAAGGTTATGCATTCAGTGTGTGTGTGTATGCCCTGTTAATTTATATATACAGTGATAAAATAGACAAGCTTTTAACTGAAAGGAATTAACAGATGAAACTTCCCTCACAGATGTCTTACACATCCCACTGTGAACTTATAAAAATATTTTGCAGTTGCTGTCCTACCTGTAGCATGGTGGAGAATGAATGCAACCCTCCAGTCTCCTGGAATTATGGTCTGACACGGCTGTGTACTGCTTTACACAGTTTTGTGTTAGATCAAAGAACAGACACAAGTTTAAATCTTGACTGCTGACATGATGGCATATACTGATAATCCCTATAGGAACTTGCTGTTTCTGGTTGCCATTAGGATTTTCATAGCACAGCTGTTAGTCAGACATGAAAGTTGATACAAAGTTTCTTTTAAGTTATTTCATATCATTTCAGAACAAGTGCAGTATTAACACCTGGGTATCTGAGCTGTACTTTATTTATGGAAGATGTGATTCTGAACTATATTTGGGATTCTAGTATTTAAGTTTTGAAATACCTTTGAAATTATAGAATTGTAACATGGTTTTCATAGTGAAAAAGCCAGAGGAAGAAATGAAGTAATGTCCCCTGGTGGTTAAGGTCGTAATAGGTGTTTTTCAAGTTTTAAGCAGTGATTTTTTACGCCTTCCCAGTATTTTTATTGCAGAGCCAGATAGTCATTGCTTTTAGTTCACCATCCAAAAAGTAGGTGAAGGACTCCTGATTGCTCCTTACTCTTGGGATGTGGGAGTTTCCCACCCTGGTGTCCTGCCCCACAGCTTCGAAAGGCTCTCAGCAGTACTACTGCTTGTTGATGTAGAAGCTCTACAGCTTGGGGCTTCAGTCAATAGATTTATTGTGATTATTACAGCACAAAGATAAGCTTATAGCTTTATTGGTTCTGCTCCATCATGCACCTCATTAGGTTGTATTGGATATGGTTCTCTGGAACCAAATGACAATATATATATGGGAAGTAATCTCCATTGACCCTTTCACCTCTGTTTTCATGGATGTACCCTGCATTTTTTAGTACTAGAATGTCATTGGATTCAGTTAGAAGACTAAATTGCTCTCCCATTTTTAAGTATGTTTGCAAAATATTTAGATTGGTGGTAAAGGCGACTGCTGAAAAAAACAGCTCTTCAGCTGATCTAACTGTCATGATTTTAGAATGCTACCGTTATGTAATGTTACCAAAGTTTCCAACTGATATATTCCATGTTAGATTCTACTCCTCTAAACAGCAGCAAAGTCAATTGCAATGTGTGTGAAAAGGTATTTCAGATATTTGGACAAAGTGAAAAAAAAAAAAAAGAGATCCTACAGAAGTTTGCTTTTCTCTGCTATGATCTAACCTGCTGCTTCTTGTGTTACATTTTGGCAGTTGTCAGGATTGGAACAAAGAGTTGCACATCCCTCTCCATTTAATAGAACAATATTCCACACGCATCTCATTGCAGTTACCTGTTAATCTCATGGTTTTGGTAGGACAGCAGCTGTTTCTGGTGGTTGACCATTTCTTGTTGAAATATCTGTGACTTTCTTGTTTTAGCGCTGGGTTTTAAAATTGCTTATTTTCGTTTTAATACTAGTTATTGTAATGTAATTTGTGACAAAACTGTAGTGACACTGTTGTTCAAAATCAAACTTCATGTTACACTATTACAAGCATTGAAAAAATGAGTTTAAAAAGTTCATTTTCACTGTCAATCATTTATGAAGTGCAAAGAAATTATGAAATTTAAGTCCGTGATGACTCTAAGGTCATTTTCTAAGGTAAAAGTTTGCATAGTGAACCTCAAGAGTTGATTGACATCAGTATGGTGGAACAGATTTTCTTTTAAATATTTGAACACATTTCTTAGGCAAACATTTGTTTCTCAGGTATCTCAGGTAACGATAATGAGAACTGTAGCCTTTGTGGAAAACAGCAGCTTCCCAAAAGAAGACAAAGAGTCTGACGTGTTCATGTCCCAGCCCTGGGCTCTGGGAAGATCTTTTATTCAGAAACCTGAGTAATCTGTGGTGTTGCAATGCCTCTGCTTCTTGGAAGTTTCAGACACCTGAAATCCCACCTTTTTTTGTTCCTGACTGTAAATGTTGACAAGGTGCCCATGTCAGAGATGGGTCATGGCTAGCGTGGGAGATGCCAGCAGAGACACCTGCAACTTCTGCTTTTTAAAAAGCGATAGAAGTTTGGTCCCAGGAAAAAACAGCTACAAAGCAGAGCGGCTCTTCAGAACTGATACTACAGAAAACCACAGTTCCACAGTTCTTTACCTGTTTTTAATTTTTAATCACTCACAAATGTCAGATTGCTTCAAGGACAGCTGTGCAAGCTGGTGATCATAACAGTGCCATCATTTCCTCTCTCTGCTCCTCTGCCCCTCTAACTCCTCTGCTCTCACTGATGAAAAGACGTTTCTGTGCACATGTGGCAGGAGTTAATGGGACTCTCTTTTCTTTTAAATAGTTTATTTGGTAAAGTTATCTGTATAAACCAGTGTTTAGTTAAGTTAGTGGTTTCAGTTTTACAATTTTTTTTCTCTACAACTGATCATCTACCAGTTGATGCAGAGAACTAAAATTGTTAAGATTTAATCTGTTTTGGGTGGTTTTATCAGGAATAATTGATGCTTTTTACTGTTTGTTTCTGCTGGCAGTGGAGTGGAAATCATGAAAAATGCTCTTTCAGTCTAGAACTAAATGACAACATTTTCAAAGCACACTGTATAATAGCTTTTTCTTCCATGGGCAAGCATCTTCCCTTCTCCTTTTAATTTTAAATACTTAATCAGATCATGGTTTCCTGATTGAATAAAACCCCCTCGTTTTCAGAAAAGGTTGAGTTGCTTGGTGAAGTTTTTCTTGGAAGATGCGGCTGGTAATGATGCAGTGTAATATGAGAGTAAGAAATTCCTTTAGCTTTAAAAAATGGTATTGTGAGTGCACATTAAATGATCAGAAGGTCAGACTCTAATTCTTTCAAACCCTGTGTATCAGGCAAACTTGTAACAGGTTCATGCACATCTGGTAAGCTGGAGCTTATGTGGACAGCTGTTTGAACAGATCCAACTTCTCCTAAGCTATGCTGATAATCAAGGTTCAGAGGTTTGTATGGAAAGGAAGGTGTGCTCCTTTCCAGCTACCTCCTCCCATCCATCAGTCACACCAGGCTGAGCCCTGCAAAATTATAGGACAGGGCTTCACCGTCCTCAGTGAGTCGTGGCTGCTGCAAGGTATTGTCTTCATACCATAGGAAGGGTGTCAGTATAATTTAACCAAGAATAAATGATATTGTACTCCTGCTTTTCTCATTGCCTCTTGACTTTTTTTCAGATCCTGACTCTGAGTAAATATACAATAGGTTGGTTTTCCATTTATTCTGTTGTTAGCCTAAACAATGTGGTGCATTAGTTCCTTCTCATGTAAAGGTAACAACAAAAAGGGTTTACTTTCTCAGTGAAATGTGCACATGAATGAAGGGTGAAAATGTGGGAGGCTATTGAATACTTAAGAGTACAGACTATGACTTTTTGGCAACCCTGGGTGTGTTTGATGATGGTGTAATGCTGGGAAAAGTAGGTTCAGGTTTGCAAAGGAGTTCTGGGAAACCTTACTGTAGTCCCTAATTGTTGGTCAGAAAATAACCTAATTTAGGGAACTCTTAAAACCATCCCTAAATTTATGCATGTTCTGAATTCTCACTGATGTGCAGAAGTGCTTACTGAAATCAAACCAAAGGAAAGAATGCATGAAGTCCTTTTTGCTAGCTGGGATTTCTTTCTGCTTGTGTGAGCCAGGAAATTTTTTCAATAAATGATTAACACGGAAAAAGTCACAAGTATTTTAAGCTTTTTTGGAGTATTTTTTAGGTTCTTTCCTCTGCCCACAGTTCTAAAGGATCACAGAGGCTTTAAAAAAAACTGTATTGGCGTTTTTTATTATTATGAAAAAGCAGTTTTTTCATAAATTAAAAGAAATTACATTATGTTTCAGCCATAATGTATTGCTTTGCCTGGCTTTTACCTCCTTCCTGTCAAAATAAACTGTTTTATAGTTTTCTTCAGCATAGAGAAGAATACAACCAGATTTGAGTATGTCTGTATAAACTACGCTCTGTGTGTCTATTTGTATGTGTGTATGTGGTGAGAGACTATGTAGATATAGTAAAAGTATTACCAAATAAACCAGCCTGTGATAATGTGTCCTGTAATAATTGGTTTACATTCCAAACACGGCAAAATGTACTTGCAAAATGCATTAAAATAGTATGAAAATGTCATCTTCCATTATGCTCTGTTCAAACAATTGTGCTGCTTGCTGTAATAGATAAATTTAAGCAGTTACAGGATACAATATTATTTGTGCCCAAGGTACACAATGATATATTTCTTGGCCAAATGTTTGCTCACAAATGAATTTTAGGATGTGAGCACAAAAATCTAAAGGGTCTGGGCACCCAGTAGTCATGAAGTGTCCTTGTCTGTCAAAGTTTTCTCATATAATTTCACTTGAAACAGGATGTGGGTCTCTAAATAAGGTTTTAGCAGCCTTAGAAACTTTTGGCTATGGAATAGGACCTGTAGAGAAAGATAAAAGGTTACTTTGTACTTTAACTTCCTATAAGTTTTATGACTGAATCCTATGAAACAGGTTTTTCATGGGAGAAAAAAAAGTATTGGTTTTTAGATTTTCCTTCCTTCTATTTCTCCTTTTAATAATTGAAAACTACTGTTCATTATTTACATAAAACTGTCTCACTTGAGCCTGCTTTCCATAACCTTTTCCCTCGTAAGAATTCTAGGAATTTGCTGGCTTTCCTCAGGGGGATCTTGGCCATGTTTTATCTGTGACTTTAGGCCAGATAGTTGGTAATTTCTAGAGTAACTTACTATGTTTAATTTGAATTTGCCTCTACGTAGAATTCCCATTTAAGCACATTTCAAGAAGCCATGTATGTAGAAGAATATGCATTTTAATTCAGTGTTCAACCTTCTTCATAACTGGCAGTAAATCTCCACATGTAAAATGGAAAGCCCCTTGGAAAAAAATACTAATAATGCAAACCCCTAAATGCCTGGAAGGCGAAGTATTTCAGCTGTTTTTTTAAGACTCTGCCACTTACTGTTTCCCTTTTTGACTCCTGGCTTGCTCTTTTTTTTTCTTTTTTTAAAATGAGGACGTGTCAGAACCGGAGGCCTCAAGCGCTGTATAAAGTGACCCCAGCACAAACCTCCAGCATTCTTTCTCTTTCCCTCTCTCCAGCTGCTAACATCAGCCAAGGCAGCACGCAGGCTTGGCTGCCGCCAGCTCCCTGGCTCTCCCCCTTCTTCCTCCTTTCCCGCTCTTCTCCGCTTGCCAGTACAGTCAGCACTGCTTCATATTAGGCACTCTTGCAATTACTTGAAATCTTGAGGACAGGAGCTTTGTTGTGTTCCTTCAGCTGTATCAGCTACTAGAGGGAAAGGTGTGGGAAAGAAAGGGCTTTCTTCAAAGTGTACAGCTTTTTCTCTCAGATTAATTGCTCAGCAGATGTTTCATTTGAAGTATTCAAATAGAAATGATTTGAAAGTCACCTGGAAGATACATAGGGTTCTTTAGATGGAATCATACTTCCTAGAGAGGCTCTTGAGTGATAGTGTCTCACAGATTCATTTCCTAACTCATTCTTTCATGTCCATCTACCACAGGACATCTCAAAGATGGTTTGGCTGCCATTGAGACCTGGAGATCTGATGCCACAATGAGGACTCACACACGAGGAGCCCCAAGTGTGTTTTTCATACATGCGGTTTGCTTTGCCTTTGCGTGCGGCGCCAGGGAGGACCAAGACACGATGGTTCCTTTTGTCAATGCCAACTATGACAGCTACCCCATGCTCTACTTCTCCAAGGGGGATGTGGAGACTCTGAGGCTCCAGGCCAGCACCACGCACCAGCACATTGCAGCTCGTCTGATTGAAGCAGTGCAAACCATGCTGTCGAATCCCCTGGAGTACCTTCCTCCCTGGGACCCAAAGGAGTTCAGCGCTCGCTGGAATGAAATTTATGGCAACAACCTTGGGGCCCTGGCAATGTTCTGTGTGCTCTTTCCTGAAAACATGGAGGCCATCAATATGGCCAAGGATTACATGGAGAGGATGGCAGCTCAGCCTAGTTGGTAGATTTTTGTCTTCTTTTTTTTTTTAAGTTGGCCTTTTTTAAGTTGTTCTTACTGTATAAACTGCTTACAGTTGGAGGAGTGAGTGGATGAGTGAATTGCTTAAATTATGTCAGTTGTACTAATATTCATTTTAACAGTGACTAACTTGCTGAATGCATTTAGCCTCATCTGGACCGGCAGTGACACACAACTTTCCACCTTCACTGGACTTATCCTCTTGAAAGTTGATGCTGAGAGGAGCATGATCCTTTGTGCACCACCCTGTCTGCTGTCAAAAAAAGAAAAAGTAATCCAAACTCACTCTCAATCAGAAGAAAGAGTTTCACATCTGGTTTGTGGCAAGAAGTGCTAAAAGTGTTACTTACAATTTTTTTCTTTCCCCAGATTCATACATATCTTGTGGGTAATTTTTCCTTAGGAAGAATTTAGAAAAGGGGGACCTATGAAAAAGGTATAATTGGTAGGTAAAAATTACACTCTTGGGTTTCTGCAGTCCGCTCGAACATCTATTTGAGCTTTTGTTTAGAGTGGGAGTTTCACTTGGCTGCTATTAGTTCTTGGGCCTCTCCTTGAGACATACTAGGACATAATAGTTGTCCATCTGATTGCTGGAGCTGCCCGAGTAACTGGCATTTTGATGACCACCTCCTGGATTGACTTCCCCTAGATCTGAGTTGTCATCCCTACAAGTAACTCTGTCTTCTCTGTGCCACACTCTTTCTATGGGGAGAGAAGTTAATGTTTTCACTGTAGGAGTGATTCCAGAGTTGGGACCCCAAGGTCTCCTCCTTTTCATACCCACCTGCAATTTATCTCCTCTTTTTGCTCAGGCAGATGCATTTCCCCTATCTCCCTGCAGCAGTGCCACTTGGTGCACCTTGCAGACTATGGTCCAGGATTGCTGTCACTGTGAATAGGTCAGACAGAGGACAGGACAGTGGCATCTGCCCAGGGCAGTGAGATGGAGTGGGAGATGGGGCATTGCTCCCTTCTGTCATAGCTGCTCTTCTACAGCTCTGTGCTGACAGCAGCTCAGCAGAAGTGTGAGTCAAAATTCAGGTCAGCACAGGAAGAGAAGCATTGACTGTTCAAGCAGTATTCATTGCTCAAACTACTATTCCTTACCTTCTAGTAACCAGCTAGTAGTATACTATAAATGTTATCCTTCCATGGGCCAATACTGGAGTTATGCTGGATTTGAACTAGCATAACTTGGGATCTCTGTCCTCCTGATGGGCATGATTGAAAAGGTATGATAGTGTTCGGGTTCCCCTGCACTAGGTATTAAAATGGTGAATGCCACAGAAATACATGAGCTAGAGCAAAAGAAGCAATGGGAGACAGAAGGGACACAATGGCCTTATATATTGCCTGCATGTCACAGTAGAGAGGACGTGGTATTTAGGAAGAAAAGTAATGTCTCAACGGTGGTGGTAATTTCCAAAATCTTCCACTGAAGCATAGCAATACAAAGCTTCAGTCTTGGCTCTGGAGATAGTGTGTGTTTCTCCTGGCACACGACAGAGGGATATAGCTTACCAGAGGTGAATTCAAGGATGTGTGACCATCTCCAGTAGGAGACATACTGCTCCAAAGTCAACACCTTCCTCCTTAATTTCATGGTTCACACTCTTTCTTAACTTTTTTTGAGTGGGGTATAGTTACATGGCCATCTGTTTTAATGAAATAAGAAAGAGGGGGAAGCATTATTTTGGATGGGAGAACTTCTTGTGTCTGTTTTTTTTTTCAGTTTCCTACATCTCACTCTCTGTCTCAACCTTATTTAAATTCCTTATGTCCTGTGATTCCTGCCCTGGATTAATTGTGGTTGTTCTGTCCCTTGTTATAATGTTCTCCTTTGTCCCAGCTGACCAGATACCAATCAGAACCAAGCAGATATCCCATTTCCACTTGGCTTTGATGTTATTTACCTGCCTCCAGCTACTGTTTTTTTCTCAAGCAAGTATCTTGCATTACCTTGGTGAAAGAGAAGCCATGCTTTTCCTGTCTTTCCCTTCTGATGTAGACATCCCATTCAGAAATCAATCAAGGTTTAATCAGGGTTCTGTGCTTTGCAAAAGAAGTGGCCACAATGTTCTTAGTAGTAGTGGAAGTGCAGGAGGAAATTGTAAACATAGACAATAGATCTGGGCTAAGCTGCCCCTTGTATAACCTCCAGCTGGCCAGCTCTTCAAATGCTGTGGCAGAAACATGGATCTGGTTTCCATTTTTGTTTCCCCCCTGAGAACTTATGTCTGAATGCTGTCAGCATGAAGTTTACACTATAGCCCCATCAGTGGTGGCAGTAATACACATCTTTCTCCCTTGTCCAACAGTGGTTTTCAGAAAAGTAGGAATGTGACATCTGAGGCATGTACTGCACTGTCTGACTTTGCTCAAATAGCCTGGGTTCAGAGGCTGAAGGACTGGGCAGACAGATTATGTAAAGCTGTTTTTCCTAAGAAACTCGACTTAAAAGTACCAGAAAATGTTACTGCACGCACTTCTCCACTTAGGATAAGACTAGGAGAATAAACATGATAAATAGGAATCGTGGCTGTTATATGAGCTGTTCTGATAGTGTCACAGTGGTGGGATTTTTTATCTAGTCTATCTAGGCATGTTTGGTTTTCCTCAGACTTTAGGAAAATCCCATTCTGGGTGATATATTATGGTTATCATCCTTATTAAATAATTTGAGGGCACATGTGTTCTGATCAGAAGGGTGGAAAGAAGGAGCAGTCTTGATGCTGCCTGACTTTGGGGCCTTGCATGTTAGGGGAGACATCTGCCAGAACTCCTCTTTATTTCATCAGGAAAAAGGGCTTTTCAAAGAGGTATCAGTAAGGTAAGTAAAACAGGCCTCTCCTTAGACCTTCTCAGTAATGCAGGTGCCAAAAAGTGACATGTAAATTTTCTAGAAAAATACCTTTTTTATCGCTGTCAGATTCATCAACATGTTGGAAAGTTAAATCTGGCATTGGCAGCTTAATACTTTCAGTTGTATAATCTGGATTTCTTTTGACTTCTGCTGTCATGACATTGACTCTAAAATAGCTTTAGAATGAAAAAAAAAAAAAAAGAAAGAAAAAAGAAATTCATCTTAATGAGTTTCCTCTAGTTTTTTTGGCAATGTTAAGTAAAATTTAAGCCTTACCAGAAAACAAAAGTGTATGATTTTAGCATGTGCAGTAGTTGAATAAAAGAAATATGGTTTAAAATGTCACTGGTTATTTGTTTCAGAATGCTAAGAGATTAAGGAGACTGATGTTTTAAATTTATCTTCTTTACATTAGTGAAATCCTCAGTAGTCCAAATATCGTTCAATATCCCAGGATACAATTATGAGAAAGTCTGCTGGTAATTGATATATACATGGAAGGGGCATGTAATTTAGAACTCTGTTCCTTTCTCATCTATTAGAATAGTCACTTTATGTCACATAATAACCTACACCCATTTGTGTCAACGAACAGAGGTTGAGCCGTTTGTCATAACAACCCATTTGATAGGCATGCTGCTTATTAGCAGAGCATCCCTAATGGCTACATCCTGGAGTAGGTTTACATTTTAAAATAAACAGAGGAGCACTGGGTAACAGCTAACTATAACAATCACCCAAAATAATATGGGAATGACACTGTTGTGGAGACTAGCGACAGCAAACAAACGTGTATTAATATTTTAGTTGAAATAGATGAGCATTAGTGGTTTTAAAAATTAAAAACTGGTATTAAATAAACCTCTTGGTTTTCCATGGATTTGATATTTAGGTACTGTCTGAAACCCTATGGGGAGTTTTCCTTATATTTGAACTGTATTACCTTGTTTTAGAGGGAACAGAGGATATTGATGTGTTTTCTGGCTTTTTATCTCTGACTGGCCCCTAGAGCACTCCCCACCAGAAGGGCGTTTTGGCCGAGCAGATCTGTGCTCGTGATTCTTTCCATATGCTGCTGGCTCGTCCCTTCCCGTACTGAGCAGAATGATGTAATCAGAGTCACACATTGTGCAGAAATAACAGTTCAGTCAGAGTCTCTGTTTTGGACAAAGCAGCAAAAAAACACTCTTCTTTACTAAGCCCACCTTACAAACAAGTGCCTCGGGAGTTCACAAATTATGCATCCTTCTTGTAGCAAGAGAGATGTTCCACTTTGCAATGGCCAGAAAGAGGTTTCTCTGGGTTGGTTTTTGGATTTTTTTTGCACATAGTTTGGGTTTTTTTGCACATTTTTGAAGACAAGTATGTTACCAATGTGCAGTGAGGTGTGGGATTTAACAGTGGCTCCTTGGGTTTCACAGGGCAGATAATTACTGTCAAGCACATGCAGACATTCCAAGGAAATAGCAGCAACTAAGGAGAAGCTAACAGGAGGCTGCAGCATAACAAATCTGTGACCTTTCTGCTGCTTTCTTACAAACTAGCAATCGTGTAGCTTTCTGTTAGTCACTGTTTATTAAAAAATATTGGAGCATCCTATCCTTTGTAATAAACATACCCTTGCTGTTGGTATCGAAATAGTGCTAGATGTTGAACAATACGGATTACAAGGTAAAAACAGATACATGTAAATAGTTAAATGTGTGGATAATAATTTAACTGAAGTAAATTCATATATGCCAAGTTGAAATAAAGCAAGTCTGTGCTGACACCAGAAATTTATAACATCTGTTTGACTCCCAATAATCAAGCAGCAATCACATTCAAAGAAAACTTAGGGCCCTTTATAAGACTGGAATATAAGTTAGTGTAAAAGAAGCTTGGAGGATGCAGATAAGCTGTCTCCCTCAGAGAGGAAGAATAAAAGGAATGGTAGGAGGATGAATTTGATATCTGGAAAATATGTTAGTAAGTGAAATATCAAACCCTTATGTTGGTTTTATCTTCTACATATGTAGTGTTTAAAAATAGAAATTGTGCGTGCCTGTGAAATTAAGTGGCTAACTAGATTTGGGAGAGCTTCTTTAATACCTAAATTGATATGGAAGATAAATTGGTGCTGATGTTCTGTGGTAACTACAGGGAGCTCACTTTGTGGTGTGACTGGTATAAAAATTTGTTAAAACAAGAGCTAGAGGCAATCTCTTAAAATAATAACATAATTAAATTTCTGTGTCTTCTTAATATGACACTGAGAACAACTAAAACAGAGTCAGTTCTAGTTTATTAATGTGTCAACACAGAAGCAGCATAAAAGCAAGTCCTATGTGAGAAAGACTCTCTTGTGATCAAAGCTAGAAATGAGAGAAGATCTGAAAGAAGCTTTAGAAGCATCAGAATGATGGTCATAGACCTATGAGGAAACAGAGGGAAAGAGGTTGAAAAATAGATTAAGATCTTTAAGGATCTAAAGTTTTACTTTCCTCGCCGTATCACCTAAGCAGTACAACTCTGTTTTTATAGTAAGGTGTTAAAACTGTTTTTCCCAGTAGCCTTTTACATTTAACCACTCCTTTGCCTTTCTTCCTGTCAACTGAGCTGCAATGAGCACAAGCATGTGAGATTGGCTGCTGCTGAAACATGACTGGTAAAGACAGAGGGGCAAACCTGTTTTACCTTAGATACCAGAAACATAAATCGTCAGTTTTTCAACAATTTTTTTTATTTTTAACTTTTTTGTTGTTGCAAAGGACCAAGCACTAAGGCTGTCTAGATCATGGGGCTTTTGCTTTGGCAGCCAACCAGAAAAATGTGGGAAGGGTAGAAGCTGAGAGGTTGTTTTTTTCAAAGAATTTTCTTTTTTTCTTCCCAAAATGACAGTTGTAGAATATTGCTTCATTTATTAAGAAAATACTCAATTTGAGGACAAAAAAATACCTTGTTTTGGAGACTTTGTAAGAAAAATATTTAAGATTTGATCTGGTTTGTAAAATAAATGTTGGTGGTCTCATTTCCCTTAGAAGGTGTTCTTCCTCTTGATATGTATGCAGAAGAATATTTCTCTTTCTTGCCTGGTGGGAGGCTTAAAGATGTATCTTCTTCCCTCAGAAGTGGGTCAGGTCAATAGCAAGAGAGCCAAGGCATTGCCCTTGGCATTGGGAAGACAATTGCACAATTGTACAATTGCACAAGCAATCAAGAGGTCAGCTGGCCCCATTACGTGCCTCATTTGCATCCATACTTGACATTTAGTGTGCATTAAACTCAACCATGCTCACAGCTGGCTACTATATCTGGGATAGATGGCATCAAAATGCACTACAGGGCTGTCTTAAACCTAATTTTCTCCTCTAAGCCATTAGAAAAGAGTTCTCAGTCATTTCCTTTGCATGCACCTAGTGAGATAGAGAATTTCAGTACTGAGGAGGGAGTACTGGCATCCTTCCTTCAATCTCCTCCAGAAGTTATTCTGCAGTCATTTGTCATGGGAAAGTTTGGAGCACTAAAATTCAGGATGTTGATTACTTGTGTAATGCATGTGTCAGGATGTGCTTAATTCTTTATTTTGCATGCACTGATACCGTGTTAGTTGTTAACCTAGAAGCCAAAACTCAGATCTCACACTGCTTAGAAGGGTATTCTATATCTCAGATTAAAGAGGATTATTTTCCTATTTACTTCAATTTGTTTTTAAGAAATGGATACACAGTGAAGGAAAGATAACTCTAAACGTCCCATCGGTCATGATCAAGGAACTCACTTGAGCAGCAGAGTTTGATATAAATCCTGCCTTGAACTGGCCAGATAGTTTTCCCTCTTGGCTTATGTTTCTGACAGAAATGGTAATAGAATAGTAGAAACAGGATTGTTTGGGTTGGAAGGGACATTAAAGATCCTCCAGTTCCAAACCCCCTGCACTTGGACTAAACAAGGTTGCTGAAAGCCCCTTCCAGCCTCGGCTTTGAACATTTCCAGGTTTTGGGGCATCCACAACTTCTCTGGGCAACCTGTGCTAGTGCCCCACCACCCTCAGAGTGAAGAGTTTCTTCATTACTCTTAATCTCCATTTTTAGTTTAAAACCATTCCCCTATGTCTTATCATTATCTGTCCATGCAAAACCCCTCTTTTTTATATGCCCCTCTTTAGATACTAGAAAGTTTCTGTAAGGTTTCCTTGGAGACTTTTCCAGGCTGAACAACCCCATCTCTCTCAACCTGTCTGCATAGGAGAGGTGCTCCAGTCATCTGAGCATCAATCTGGCTTCCTCTGGACTCACTCCAACAGGTCCATGCTCTTCTTATGTTGAGGAGCCCAGAGCAGTTTGCAGCACTCCAGGTGGGGTCTCACCAGGGCGGAGTGGAGGAGCAGAGTCCCCTCCCTCACCCTGCTGGCCATGCTGCTTTTGATAAGCCCAGAACAATTGGCTTCCTGGGCTACCGGTGCACTTCACTTTTCATCCACCTGAACCCCAAAATCCACCTCTGTAGGGCTGTTCTCAGTGAATTCTTCTCCCAGTCGGTACTCATGTCTGGGACTGCCCCAACCCAGGTGACCTTGCTTTCAATAAGGAAGTAGTTATTTGGTAGTGAATAGTGAGGAATTACAGAAACTTTTCTACTGAGAGAAGAGGCAGTGCTAGCATCAGGAATGTTGTCAAATAATTGAGAGGTTGTAGTGATCCTGGCTTTGTTGGTGATAGTGGTTTTTATTTTCCACCCAAGATTTTAAGCAAATGTTATACTTATTTAGAGCTTGGAATTGCATTTATGAAGGTGCTGTGTATACATAGAACAAATGCAGTGCATGCATGATGGTTCTTGGTGCCATCAGTTATCACTGGAAAACAGGGTCTTCCCCTCTTCATATTCATTGTTCACTGCAGAAGGTGGCAAATCTAAAACAGATAAACCACATTGCATCATGCTAAAATTCTCAACACATGTAGGAAAACCATACTACTTATCCATAATTCCAGCCTTATCCATTATGTCTTTAGTTCTCCACTTTCTTCATGGAGGGTTTATATCAAACTTTGAATGTTTAAAATAAAATAACAAAAATATTTTATAGGACACAGATGAATAAAACTTTAAGGAACAGGTTTTTTTGCAGAATAATGCATATAGCTTTGGATGTTTATGGAGTTTGATCATGAGGTAGCAAATCTGTTCAGCACTTTTTGCTCTTTCATAACCTTCCCAAGTTTCCAGATAGATACCTCTTCCAAATATACCTATGCCTACAGATACAGGTATATAAGTGTAAAAAGATACTGTAGGGGTGCCTTTATGTTTTAGAATTTAAAATATATTTTAGAATTTTTGGAACAGTTGTCTTTGCTCAAAGTGCATATGTCTGCAACTAAGTAGTTGTTCTGTATTAAAGAACCCATTATAGATATTTTTGTTTACTTTGGATTTGCTTGTTTGTGGTTTTTTTTGTAGCATGTGATGCCTTTAAAGGCTGACAAGGCTAATGCAGCCTTGAGGTAGTGGTTACTTGCTGTTGTCAGTTTATTGTGAAGCTGAAGTTCATACTCTCTCTGATGTTAAGTTTTAGTCTCGAGTAAAAAACAGCTTGTTGTACAGGACAAACTGTCAGCTTGTTTTTACCTATCTTTGTATAAATACATAGCACTTTTCTTAGTAGTTAATAGCCCTGAAAATATTTGTTTTTCACATACATTCACTGCATGCCTGTGTCTCTGTGCTTTCCCCCAGTTTATCAGCCAGGCTCTTTACCAAGTCTGACAATTGGAAAATTTGAAATTTTCTCATTTGAAAAATGAGAACATAATTTAGATACAAGAACCATATAATGCTTGCTACTTGACCATTCTTCTTGTGAATAATTTTCCACATGTTTGGTGTATGTCACTTGGTTTCCTTGAAACTAAGTTAAGAGTGGGCACACTAATTTATAGCAAAGAGTTATTTCTTCAAAAAAGCTTCATCTTAAGAACAGATGTTGACTGTGGGTTTGTGTGTTTAGAAATGAAGATCTTTAAATCGTCATCTTATATTTTCTCTATTACTTGTGTGAATCTCCTCTATGAAATTTTATGCAAGACTTAACTGTATAGAAGTACAATTTGAGGGTAGCTATGACAAAATTGCTTGTTTAACCCAAGCTGGGTAACTATGTCAGTATGTATGATAAGGTTGCCAGGGTTTATACATTGAATGGCTGTGGGGTTTGTTTTGTTGATTTTTTTTTCCCTTTCTTTAAGAGATCAGGAGCCTAAATGAAGTTATAACTTCTCAATTTATCACCTCCCATGTAGAAGACTGCTTTCTATTTTGTCAGAAGCAGTGCCATGGAGACTATTACATGCACTTACGCTGTAGAATTTGGTGTGGTATTCTGTTAGAAACTAAGCATAAAGTTAGTATACACCTTAACAGTGAAAGTTAAAATAAATCTCTTCCACTGGCAAATCCCATTTTAAATTAAATCACGTGAAGATCAGGTTTAAGCAGAATAGATGTAATCAGAATCTAATTAGGAGCTTGTGTGTTGTTAAAAGGACACTGAACTTTGAATTAAATATTTTAAATTAGCTCAAATTCTTTCATTGTACTTTTCTTCTACCCTAATGTATAGCTTAGCCTCAAACTCTTTGTAATTGTTCCAAGCAGAGGCCTTTAAAGTGAAATTTCCTGTACCTGTTTGAACTCTGAATATGCAAAGGTTTACTGAAACTAAAAATACTTTGGAAATTAGAATTCATTATATAGCTGATCAAAGGAATATTTCTGTATCAAAGGATTCCTGACAGAAATCATGGTGCCAGAGTGTTGCATATAATTGGCATAGGATGGAACTTTAGTTTTTTGTATAGGATCAACAACATTTTAAGAGCTTTTTCAATTATAAGGAAAGATGAAGAAGCAGAAATAGGGAAATAACTGAGATTGACAAATAACCAGATAACTCAGATTGATGTATTTAATTTAAATCTGTGAGACAAATATTTCATTTTAAAAAAGGAAAAAAGAATGTTCAATTTCACTGAAAGCAGAAGATGGGATAAAAGCTGAGAGAAGGCGAACAGTTAAAACTGTCAGAAATTCAGCTGATCAAAAAGCATACAGAGAGTTTCCTTCCATGGGAGTATGAATGTGGCAAACTTGAGTTCTTCCCATTATTTAAATATGCTGAAATAAAAATTAAAGGTCATTTTTTTTCACTTGCATTTGTCTTTTACCATCATTGCAGTGCCTTAGGCTGATGGTCGTGATTGGAATGCCATTGAATGCTTCTGTAGCAGAATTTTTTCCATTTTATCTTACTCTTTGGGGATTTTTTTTCTCATCTGTTCACACTGCTGCTTACACAAGTGAAGGTGAAATCCTATTTGTAGGGTCATAATTTGTGTGCCTTCAGGAGCACAGCACCATTTCTACTGATTGCAGTAGGACACTCAACAATTTAAATTCATTTCTGTTATAGAAAATAGATTGCAGAAAAAACAAAGAGGAAAACAAGCATGAGAACAACGGATGATTTTTCAGTTTATATAAGTTTATTTTCACTATGTATTCCTTCACATTTTCTTTTCTGTACAACCATGATCTGGAAGTACTGCAAAACTAAAGTCTTTGATACACAACATATGCTTAATTTAAGAGGAATGTTTGTTCTGTGCTACCTGTATTATGAATTGTCTTGCTAAAAATTTACTGTTTTGCTAAGTTCAGTGTTATCATTGGACACAAGCCAGTAGTTCCTGGAAAATAATTTTTGAGTATTGACAGCATTTTACTTTTTTTCTATCTTAGCATTAAAAAACCTGTGTTTATTAATAATGTTAATTCGAGCTATAGTAACACTAAGTTTCCACTTCTCTACTTGTGTCCTTGAATGCATCTGGGACATGACAAAACAGTATAGTGAGTTGTTTTATTATACTTGCTTTAAAGGCAGCTTTAGTCTCATAGGCACCATTTATTATCAACTGACTCCTTTGGAAAAGAAAAAAATGTTTGTTGGAGGAGGTTGGAGGAGTATAAGCCCTGACATATTACTTTATCACAAAAATTATGTTAATCTTTCTTCAGGTGAATAGATTCCATTTCTGTACAATCAGTATTCTACCTATCTTACTCCTAGCAAAACACAGAATATTTCAAACATTTTTCTAGTAATTAGCAACTTTATCTTTCTAATAAAGTTTATGAGCTTTGAAGATTAGTGTTGTCTATACTTAGAATAGGAAAGAATAGTTTAGAGATTTGGTAAGTATCTTACTACTGTGTTAAAATTCAACCTGAATCACTTAACTTTGGAGGCTTTAAGTCATATACATGTACAGTACAGTAAGGGGGAAAACTAAGTAGGTGAAGCTCAATTAATTGCCATCTTTATTTATTGACAGGCTAGTGAAGGATGCCCCCTGGGATGAAGTTCCTCTTGCTCACTCCTTGGTTGGTTTTGCCACTGCTTATGACTTCTTGTACAGCTACCTTAGCAAGATTCAACAGGAGAGATTTCTTGAAGTAATTGCCAATGCCTCAGGATATATGTACGAAACATCCTACAGACGTGGATGGGGTTTCCAGTACCTTCACAACCACCAGCCTACCAACTGTGTGGCCCTGCTGGCTGGAAGCCTGGTTCTGATGAATCAAGGTATGTGCTAAGCCATAGGAATGTTTTTTCTGAAGTGTGTCAGCTCAAATCAGCCAATTATGCAGCAAAGTTCAGGATTTGATAAAAATGCAGTTTGCTCTTTTGGTGCTTGGTAAAATTTAATTTACTGAATAGAACAAAGGTCTGTGGGCAGATATACAAAGCATGATGTGTGTGTATATAAATTCAGTTTTCTAAGTGATTCTGAAATTCTTGCCTCACAGTTTGTAAGACTTAAAAATCCCTGTGTACAGTTTGACCAGTCCTGGTTCATGGACAGTGTCTTTCAGAGTAGATTATCAATGTAGAATGATGCACTTGGTCTCCTTACACAAAGCATTATGAAAGCCAGCAGTCAGAAACACCCAGTGCTCTCACCTGGGACCCAAACAACAGAATAACTTGGAATTTCATCCAAGACTTCTGTCCTATCACCTGGGGGAGCTACAAAAATGTAACTTTATACACCCAAATTCCACAGCTTTGGACCTTTCTTCCCAAATGCCTTTTCTATGGAGATACGTAAGGCTGTACTTTTTTTTCCCTCTGAACTCTGCCCTTGCACCCCACAACCAACCTGTGTGCCAGGTTTCCTCTTCTTTGCTTTGGGGATATAAAACCATCCTTCCCATTTCCAAGGTGAATACCGTGGAAAAGCCAGTAGCTTTTTCATCTGCTCTATCGAGGGGCTATTCCTGTCCTCCTGGAGAATGCAAGTCACAGAGTGAGAGAGAAAATAGGTGAGCAATCCCGACTTTAAACCCAAGGTACTTCAGCTGAGAGATGAAGTCATGGAGCCAGCTCCTGCTTTGATAAGAATGAATCAGTATTTCATCAGGTGATTATTTTATATGTACTAGAAGTATTTTGAAAACATGATCCCCAATGGAATTACACACTGCAAGTCAAGGAAAATCTAGTCTCTGGATTCTGATGGTGTTGAGCCAGGCTGCTCAGCCCTACCAAGCGCAGGCACATCTGCACATCACTGGAGCTTTCAAGTGCTGAAAGAAGTGTGAGAAAAAACTGGCAACTACTGTGTTTGGCGGGTCATTTTTTGCTAAGTGCCTGTCAAAACAAACACACTGACTGATGGGTGTATGTTGAAAAACATCAAGAGTATGTGTGGAAGTTATTCCCTATTGCCTGTCTCACCTTCCACAAATTGAAGACTCAAGCTAGGTTTATTCAGTGGGTTTGCTAAATTTCATATAACTCCTTCCATACCTAAGCCTCTGTTAGTGCAAAAAGCTGGCAGTTTGCAAGATGATTCTGCTTTTTGTTAAGGTATAGACCATAAGTATGCCTTCTGAAAAACAATGAAAAGATCACAAGAAGCCGGGCAATGTTTTTTTCACTAAAGTGATGGTGTTTGGGGGGGAGGAGGAAAGAAAAAACCAGAAAGTAATGAATTTTTGAGCAAATTGAAAATAGTGGTAATATTTAAAATGAAAATAGATAAGAACAGACCATATATTTCTGAATTAAAATTCTGTTGTTTTGATATAGAGCAACTTTATTTTTTTTTTAATAGCAACTTAAATGATGTTTTTCTCTTAGTCTAAAATGAAAAAACCCAAAGCCTGTAATTCCAATATTAAATAATCTGAAGGAGACAAAAAAGAGAGGGAGGAAAGGAATGAACATATTATGCTTCTGTATCAGAAACATAGCAATTGCAAATAATGTGCCCCAGTGTAGACCTTTCTCACAGAAGGTTTAAATTCCAACTAGTAAGTTTAAACACAATTCAACTATTGAAGCTTGCAGAGACTAAATAGCCAATTTAAAAGAATGCAAATGTTGCCATAAGAATGAAAAATGAAACTAATTGAAGTTAATTCTAGGTGCGTGCATATGGTGAAGTCTTTGCACTTAGACGCTCAGATGTTCAAAGTAGAAACTTACAGAGTAATAGAGTAAGGCCTTGATATTAATATAGATACCAGGTTTATACCTGCTAAATTTAGGTGAGATTTGTTCTAGTTTGTCATGTAGCCTGACAAGGTTTTGAGTGTTTTAATTTTTCATTTCATTGTACTATTATTCTTTTAGTGTACTACAAGTGCAGCATTATAGCACAGATACACCCTAAGTAAACAGAGCATTAATGCACTACATTGGTAAAGACACTGTGCTAAACCATGGCAAATAACATTCTTGCAGCAGTCAGAAAACTAGCTTCCCTTTTATGTCACAAGGGAAAACAGGAGTGGAAACATTCAGGATTTTATTTTGACAGACCACTGTGCCTGCCAACTCTATGAAGAGTAATGAAAGAGTGTCTTAACAGCTATGAGTGAAGTGGAAGTAAGTAGTACCACTGACACTGTTGCTCAGGCCTCCCCCACCACAATTTTCTCTTCAGCCAGGTGTTCAAAGTACTGTGTTAGACTCAGGTTGTCTGTTTTGCTTAGACATTGCTATTTTTTTTCCCTGTTAACTGAGCAGGATTTGGCAGCCTTGCCTGGAGGATGCCTGAATTACTCATCGCTGCTGAGCATAAATATAGTGTTGGTGGCAATGAGATGAAACACTCTGAATAACAGAATTGAATGTAACTCCTACTCCCTTAGCCTGGCACATGTGCTTCATTCAGCAGGCACTGCTTCACCACTTAGTGGGGTGTAACATGTGCCAGCTGGGCTTTGCTATAGAATGGAATTAAGTCTGCTTAAATCTATGTCCAGACACTTTGAGCTGGGAGAACACTAAGTTGCCCTGTAGAAGCACAAGGCAGTTGATCTCTGTTTAGTCCTACCTCTCTTGCTACTCAGTCCAAAAGAAAATAAGAGAAGGCACATAGGCTTTCCTCTGCTGGCTTCCATGTGCTGACTTCTGCAATACATAAATGTGGTGCTGATGTCCTCATGCTTGTGCTTAGTGAAAGCAGACTGGCACTGAGAATGTTTCTTGTGACCTCTTCCCAGGTCTTGATTTGTGTAGAACAGACCAAAATAGTAAAATCTCTGAAATGCTTTTCTTTAGAAAAACTAAAACTGCTTAGGGCTCATGTATGTGGAGGCTGAGAATTTATCTACTTGGATGATTAATTTTATTCTGGAATTGAGGAATCTACTTTTAGAATTACCCATGCAAAGCTCCTCCAAAATAGCTTTTATTTGGATAACCCTTTAGGTTGTACAACAAACTGAAAATAAAAATAGAACAGGACAGGTCTTAAAATAGAGCATGAGTAGAATATCAGTTAATATCAATTAATACAGCTCAAATGTGAACTTTTTTCATCTCTGTGGATCTCCTTACCATGGTGGTGGTAACAGAATTGTTGCATTATTGGGGCCCTCTAGTGGAGCCATTGGTCTGTTTTCATACAGTTTTAATTTGAAATGCAAAGTCTTGGTTTGGCTCTTCCCTTTTTGCATGTCCTAAATGCATTAAGGAAATTTTCTTTTTAAGTTGTAAAGCATAGTCCCATATTATTAGCAAAAGATGTTTGGTAGATTTTCCCATGCTCATGTGACCTTGCTTTGCTGTGTTTAAATACAGTATTTGATTTTTCACCCTAGAAGTACAGAGAGGCTGCAGCAGTAGGTTGTATTATAGACCCCTGGGCTGCAGATTCCTTGTTGTGAAGGATCCCACTGTGGGAGTACAGATGGCATTAGCTATGAACTGTTGTGTTGTAATTAGTTTTTCCATTGTCCTTTTCTTTCAGGCTACCTTCAGGAAGCTTACTTGTGGACCAAGCAAGTGTTGGCCATCATGGAGAAGTCAGTAGTCCTGCTGCAGGAGGTCACAGATGGCTCCCTCTATGAAGGGGTGGCTTATGGCAGCTACACAACCAGATCACTGTTTCAGTACATGTTTCTTGTCCAAAGGCATTTTGACATCAATCATTTCAGCCACCCCTGGCTCAAGCAGCACTTTGCATTTATGTACAGGACTGTCCTGCCAGGTAAGTGCTCTGGGTGAATGAAGATGAATCTTTTTATTTTTGAAGCAGCAATAAATTTCATGCTTGAAATGGGCCATTTTAAAACAGCACTCTGCTTGGATTTTTTTTCAAAATAACCATTTCCTTTGTATTTTACCTTTAGCAGTCATCAAAACAGTAACATCCTTGTTTATCACTGCTTATTAATGAGGAACACCTTCCACTAGCCCAAGCTGCTCAAAGCCCCATCCAACCTAGCCTTGAACACTGCTGGGATTGGAACATCTACAACCTCACAACCTGTTGAAGTGCCTCACTATCACCACAGGAAAGACCAACTTCCTTATATGTAAACTAGCTCTACCCTCTTTCAGTTTAAAGCTGTTATCCCTTATGTTGCTTATTTGGAGAACACTTCATTAGGAACTTAGCTTGCTCAAATTCCAGGTTAAAAAAGGGATAGATAACTCTTGGAACCCCAGATCTACCCATGTATGTAAGGGGGGCTGAATGCAGCTTTGGTATGGCAGCACAGGCACACAAAGAATTGTGCTGACTCCATGTGAGACCTCAGGCATCCTTGGGGGAAAGGTTCCTTAGAGCAAAATTAACTCACACTGATGGTTTCAAGGTGAAGCTGATTTTTTTATTCTTCGGGGGCACCTCTGGTTTATTCTTTTGGAGATTATCGATTATAGATGCACATAACAACATAAAAGTTGTAAAGGGAAAGTTACCTTTACCAGACTTTAGTGAGGAGAGGAAGTGGTTGCATCTTACATTTTGAGTAGCAGTTGGCTGTCTGTAGCTCAAAGCCAAAGAAGAAAGGTGAATATTCAAGTTAGCTGCAGCAGAAGGAAACCACTCCTGTGTAACCTATTTACGGCTCATTTACAAGCAGGTCTATAAACATCTGAAAAGGCTGCTTCTGTTTGCACCACTTGCCTTCACCATCACACTCTTCAAAAGCATCTTTGTGCGCATATTTGTTCTTTCTTACAGTCCTTTTCCCTTTTCCCCAAGGGTTCCAGAGAACCGTGGCCATCGCGGATTCCAACTATAACTGGTTCTATGGGCCGGAGAGTCAGCTGGTGTTTCTTGACAAATTCGTCATGCGCAATGGCAGTGGGAACTGGCTGGCAGAGCAGATCAGAAGGAACCGAGTGGTGGAGGGCCCAGGCACACCATCCAAAGGGCAGAGGTGGTGCACTCTCCACACTGAATTTCTCTGGTATGAAAGGGAAAGAGTGGGCTCAAAAGGAACCTGGCAGCTGTTTGTTGTTA
Source organism: Turdus rufiventris (assembly GCA_013186435.1). Classification (NCBI taxonomy): domain Eukaryota; kingdom Metazoa; phylum Chordata; class Aves; order Passeriformes; family Turdidae; genus Turdus; species Turdus rufiventris. The sequence goes on from PYHW01010093.1 coordinate 1,031,260, forward strand.
GTGATAATTCATTATCTTTAGATGTGCCCCGCGGAGGCCAGGCTCAGGCTGTCCGTGTACCACCCAGGCACAGAGGAACTTCTTCACTTAGCACATTTGCACAGTACAGGATGCCACAGGGAACACCCTGGTCTTGTCTTTTATCTGCTTTTATGGTTTCTTTCCACTGTTTATCGCTTTCATAGAATACAGGCCATTCCAAAGGAACTGAAAGTTAGCCTGTATGTAGTCTTTGTTTAATTTGGTCTGTTCTAATGGGATTTAATCTTATTGTGTTCTTTTATAATGAATTAGGTAAATATTTAAGGCATAGTTTTCTTTCAAAACTTCTGTAAAATAGTATAAACTTCCTTTCAAAAGCTAAATAATCCAAGCAGTGATGCTACTGTTAACTGGATTTGCACACTAATTTGCAAGTTATGCTTGGAAAAAATGCCGTGCTAGATGACTAGATGGATGTTTTTCCATGCAATTTACCAGTTTATAGCTATGCTAACTTCTACATCAATCTTCTAAAACTAAGAAATTTAAATACTCAAGATGCTTTAGATCCACATATGAATTCTGTTAATTTGGGGAGATAAGTATATTTTTGAGGAGTCAGTGTAACTCTCTTTTGCAAGAAAAATCCTACTGAATATCTGTTGATTTACACTTACAATATGCACATTGGAGTGCGTGTTTGTTAGGCTTCAAGCAGCCTTCATCTTGTTACTTGCAAAATACAGAATCTCTCCTCTACAACCTCATCCCATCACTGTTTTCTCCTGTGTCTTCGTGGAAATTCTGGGACTGCCTAGGGCCTACCAGAAGCTCCTGGTTAGTTTTAAGAATAAATCTGATTCTGGAACTGCCTAACAGAAATGTTAGTGGGCTTAATATGGTTTTGTTTATTTTGGTTGCTTAAAAACAATACCAGAAGTTTAAGTTTTGTTGTGGATTTTTGTTGTTTTCACTCCCATAGATAAAATTATGATACTTTTAACCTCTTTTGGAATTAAAGCTTCTTTTTAAACAAAATGTCTTACATCTTACAATTTATTCAAGAAAAAACATGAAAATTTTTCTTCAGCCAAGTTTGGAGAAACAAAGTAACATACATTAACTGATAAAAATAATAAATGTTTATTGTTTAGAATACCTTTTCATTAATTTTTAATTTATTGCCTATTCTGTTTGAAGACTACAGACTTCTGTAATCATCATTTTGGGGAAACAGATACTCTACTTCTCTTTGTTAAGTAGTCATTAAATAGGCACAAATTCTGATGTCTAGCCAGAGTCTGCAGCCTGGTCTAATCTGCTTTTTTTTAAAGATTGGTGTTATAGTCAGTAGTTTTATGACTATATAGGACAAAACATGGCTAGTTTGAAATTAGTGGTACTCCTATTTTTTAACTGCATAAAGACTGCTTGCTTTAGTTGTGGAACAGATGCTTTCAACTATTGTTCTGTGAAAAGTGCACAACAAATTTGTATAGGGATTAGTATGATGAATAATAATTACAGCTTTATGATTAGGAAGCATAACTATGGGTTTTATATTGTTGGCTTGCTCCTTGATGTGAATAGTGAATTGTTTTTTGAGTTTTGTACAAGTGCTGATAGTGGAATCAATCAGGTGATTTTTCACCACATTTTTCTCATCTTTTTTTGCAGGTATGATGCAAGTTTGCGCTCTGTGCCTCCACCAGACTATGGGGTTCCTAAGCTGCATTATTTTGAGGACTGGGGAGTGGTAACTTATGGAAGTGCTTTGCCAGCTGAAATCAACAGGCCTTTCCTTTCCTTCAAGTCAGGAAAGTTGGGAGGACGTGCAATATATGATATTGTTCATAAGAACAAGTACAAAGAATGGATCAAGGGGTGGAGGAACTTTAATGCTGGCCATGAACACCCAGACCAGAACTCCTTTACTTTCGCTCCCAATGGCGTACCTTTCATAACGGAAGCTCTGTATGGGCCAAAATATACTTTTTTAAATAATGTGCTGATGTTTTCCCCTGCTGTGTCTAAGAGCTGCTTCTCCCCATGGGAAGGGCAGATTACAGAAGACTGTTCCTCAAAGTGGCTTAAATATAAACATGACTTGGCTGGCGACTGTCAGGGACGAGTGGTTGCCGCCACAGAGAGAAGCGGAGTGGTTTTTATCAGGGGAGAAGGAGTGGGTGCATATAATCCTAAATTGAAGCTGAGAAAATTGCAACGAAACCTTATACTTCTCCATCCCCAGCTTCTCTTGCTAGTGGACCAAATCCACCTAGAAGATGACAGCCCTCTGGAGGCAGCGACCAGTTTCTTCCACAATGTGGATGTGCCTTTTGAAGAAACAGTTGTTGATGATGTCCATGGGGCCTTCATTAGGCAACGTGATGGGATATATAAGATGTACTGGATGGATGACACTGGCCACAGCGAGAAAGCCACCATTGCCTCAAGGATGTATCCACGGGGCTACCCCTACAATGGAACAAACTACGTGAATGTAACGACCCTGCTGCGGCGCCCCATCACCAGGGCCATCTACCTTTTCATCGGGCCCTCTGTGGACGTACAGAGCTTCACGGTGCGTGGAGATTCCCCACAACTGGATGTTTTTGTGACCACTGGTGAGCACGCCTACGCCGTGTACCTGTGGCCCGTCGAGGACGGCTCCCGCTCTGCCTTTGCACAGGTTATTGCAGACCGCCAGAAAATTGTCTTTGACCGAGCCTCTGCCATTAGGAGCTCCACAGTGCCAGAAGTGAAGGACTACATAGGGATCGTGGAGAGGAACCTGCAACATTTTAAGCCCATTTTCCAGCAGCTTGAGAAGCAGATCCTGTCTCGTGTACGCAACACAGCCAGCTTTAGGAAGACTGCTGAGCGTCTGCTGAGGTTTTCAGATAAGAGACAGACAGAGGAGGCCATTGACAGGATATTTGCAATCTCACAGAGGCAGCAGCAGCAGCAGCGTGGCAGAGCAAAGAAAAACAGAAAGGTAGCCAAAGGCTACAAATTTGTTGATGCTGTTCCTGACATTTTTGCACAAATTGAGGTAAATGAAAGAAAAGTGCGACAAAAGGCACAGACTCAAGCACAAAAAGAGTTGCCTGTAGACGAAGATGAGGAAATGAAAGATCTTCTGGATTTTGCAGATATCACTTATGTGAAGCACAAAACTGGGGTGTCAATCCAAAGCCGATCAGGGCCAGCACAAATGGTGGCGACTGCTCGAAGTGCCCCATCAATATCAGCTTCTTATACGCGCCTCTTTCTGATTCTCAACATTGCTATATTTTTTGTCATGTTAGCAATGCAGCTCACGTATTTCCAGAAGGCCAAGAGACTGCATGGCCAAAGATGTCTGTATGCAATACTTTTAGTAGACAGCTGTATATTATTGTGGCTGTATTCTTCCTGTTCTCAGTCACAATGTTAGCAGAAGACCTCTACTAGTTGACCAGTTTATGGTCATGTAAGTCTATGCAAAAGCATTAACCCTAATAGGGCCAAAGTTTATATCTTTTTTTTTTTTTCCTGAAACATTCCAGAAACAGCTGGGGAAAGATTTTTTTCAGACCAGAAGGGATTAAAGAATAGGGCAAGGAATGAATATCTCAGAAAAATCAGTGCTTAGTAAGTACTCCTCCTTTGTGTTTTGAGTTGGGCCTCACATCTGAGGGAATGTTATGCTTTGTTCATCAGAGTTCAGTAATTTAAAGT
>PYHW01010093.1:1046642-1061122 GCA_013186435.1 Turdus rufiventris
ACGGTGTATAGTGGGTATAAAGTATTGGCAATTAATTGTAAATAATGTGCACGTAATTTAGAGTATAAAAGATAAGTCCTGCCCCAGAAGGCAAGAGAATAGCCTTGGATGAGTTGCTGAAAGGACTGCTGTTAGGTAGAAAGAAAATTCCTTAGATAAGATAAAATAAACAGCCTTGGAAACCTCAGAACATCAGCTCTCGAGTCTCCTTTCGTGCCCTGCTGTGTCCAAGTCGCAAGACCAAACTTCTCAGACCACCTTTTACTGCGCAGGTGAGTGATCTCTGGCCATAAAAGAGGTCGCTGCCTATCGCATATTAAAACAAAAAAGTGTTTTTATTTGTTAACTGTTTAGCATGCTGCTTCTCCAAGAAAAAGGCTGGAAAGGGACAAACTCTATACCCCTGATTTTAGATAGGGTAAGAAAGGAGCAAAACCAAGGAAGACTGACTGTTACTGATATTGCAGTGTAATCTAAAGGAAATATTCAGTCAAACAAAAATAAGAAAAGTGCGAATGCATTTTTATTACAGACCTCTGTTTTTAATATCCAATCTACTTTCCACTAAATTAAGAACCAAAATGAACACAAACTCCTTTTCATTACTCAATATTTTTTTTGTTTGAAGAAAAAGTTATCCTGAGGTAAAAGAGCAAGTTGCAGGATTTCTGGCTGGAGCTTCCAGCTGATTACCCCTGGGTAGAGGAAGGACCAGCATCTTGTAGGCTACTTGGTTTTGATGGGACCTCTGCGACTTGTTTAAGAGTGTTAAAACCAGGTATAAAACAAGAATGAATTCCCATATTCAATAGCTGAATCTGCGTCCTGCCTACCAAATATACAGGACACAACCTTTCCTCTGTGTCATACAAAAACTGGCGGTCTTTGCAGGTTCAGACATCAGGGAGAGTAGCTGTATTCCATAGCCAGCAGGAGGTTTGATTTGCAGCACAAAGCAGAGTGATTCTGCACCCTGTGTACCATAAATGTGACCACGACTGCAGAAAATGCAAGAAACATATCTTGCCTTAAAAGTTAAGAAAGCTGGACATAACCGAGTAAATAACTTGTGTCCATCTTCTCTTTTTTATTTTTTTATTCATCCTTAATCTGACAAGATCAGCTGAGGGGTGCAGAAGCTCTGTATGTATATCTGGCTGAATTACATGCATGGGATCCCCTCTTTTGGTAGCAAATAGACAGTTATATGCACTCCAGGGTGTCTTTGCTTACAGTTTTCATATTTCATCGTTGTTATGCTCTATACTCCCACATATGACCATGCAAAAACACCATTAACGTATATATCCTTTTTTCAAGCTGCTTGGATGGCTCCTGATAGCCATCATCATGACTGTGGTGCTGACCTCAACATGTTTCATCCACTGCTGCTCCCCGGTCAGCTATCTTCAGCTGAAGTTCTGGAAAATTTACTCAAAAACCGAACGTCAAGTCTTTGACACCAAAGCCAAAGAGCATGCAACCAAGCTAGCAGAAAGAAATACCGATTGCTTTTTTGAAGCCACTGGCCCAGCACCATTTCATACTCCCAACAGAGAAGACTGGCAGAAGATTTCGTCCTTGCATACCTTTGATCCACAAGAGCAGTATTACAGCATGATACACGAGTATGCGAACAACAGAAGCACCAAATCCAAGAAAGAAGGTCAGGATCCCAATGTTCCAGCAACTGCGGAGGAAGCCCAGGCATGTTCTATTGAAACAAATCTTTTGCAATGTTCTCAGTCTTTTAACCCTACTGATAGAACAGGGGTCTTATTCTCTGCTCATACTGAAGTCTATGTAAACTGAAAGTTGATAGTTGTAACCCTCAGTAGATTTGGTTTTAGATACATTTTAATCCTTTTTGCTTAAGTACATTTAAACGGTGTTTTCTTATGCTGTTGTTCATTGAGAAGAGTCCAATGGAAAGTAATCAGCATCCACAAAGATGTCTGCACTTATGTCAAGCTATTACCAAAACTTTAAAAGCACTTGGTAGGTGGAATGACAATACCTAATCATGTCAAAGAGACAAAAAAAAGGAATGGAAGATTTGATCAGAAATTCAGATTAGTTTATTAGCTCTCTCTTTACAATGAGACTTTCAGTGAAGCTTAGAGCAAGCTGTAGATTAAAATATTTAGCTTGAGGGGTTAGGCTCACGCATAACATGGCAATGTAGGTGAAGCTTATATATTAACAAACATTAAAAGCACATCCATACATTTAAGGGCATTAAAAATTCGCAATCCATATTAGCAAGTAGTAATATTCTTATCAAAGTAGTAATATTCTTATCATATTATAAGAAATAAAGATACAAGTTTTGAGTGAAGAGTAATAAGTTCACTTTCCTTCTGAAAAGCTGTTGTTTAAGAGAGCATTTTAAATATGTAAGTCAGAGTGTTTGGTATGGGCTGTCCATTTATTTCTCCCAGAAATTCTCTCTTTCTACACAATAAACTCAGAAGTTATTCAGACAGACAGGAATACCAAGAAGTTATTTATTACATTCATTTTGCAAGTAAGGAAGACGGGAAGAGCCTATCTTAACTAGCTGAATATAATGACCTTGGAAGCTTCTTTCTCATTATAAACTAAAAATTTATATAAATGTTATAAAACAAGATTTAATCCTGCATGTAGAACAGAATTTTTAAAAAATATTCATCACAGTCACTGACTAGCTCAGTGCTCTTTTCCTTCCAAGGAACTTGATGATACAGAGTAACAGTGCAGGCTGGGAGCTGACCTCTTAGAGAGCATCTCTGTAGAAAAGGACCTGGGTGTCTCGGTGGATGACAAGCTGACTATGAGGCAGCAGTTCTCTTGTAGCCAAGAGGACGAGTGTATCCTGTGGTGCACTGGAAAGAGGGTGGCCAGCAGGTTGAGGGAGGTGATCCTCCCCCTCTACTCAGCCCTGGTGAGGTCACATCTGAAGTGCTGTGTCCAGTTCTGGGCTCCCCAGCACAAGAAAGACAAGGAGCTACTAGAGATGGCCCAGCAGAAGGGGCACAAAGGTGATTTGGGTCTGGAACATCACTTATGAAGAGAGACTGCAGGAGCTGTTCATTCCAGAGAATAGAGAGTTAAGAGAGGGTGTCATTAATAGCTCTCAAAGGTGGGTGGCAAGAGAAGGGTGCCAGATTTTCAGTGGTGCCCAGCAACAGGAGGAGAAATTACCACAATCTAAAGCACAAAAAGTTTCACCTCAACATGAGAAGAGCTTCCCCACCATCCTAAAGCAACTTCTGAACCATAAGAGTTGGACATCCTTGGTTCTATAAAAATGAACTTTTGTGCCATGTTTAATCACAAGGAGAGAAATCAAGCTTTATTCAGGGATGTTTCTCCTCATCATGCTATATACAAAAATCATGCTTTTTAGTGTAATCATACTTCTTTAGTTCAGTCTGCATTTAATAATGTTACTTATCAATTGCCACGAGGAACATTTTTTATTTGTAGAGACAGAGATTGATCTGCCATCCCAGCACACATCATAAGTGGACAATGTAGTATTGAAAAACTTACTTTGCTAACACCCAAAGTGAAAATGTCTATAAAGTATAGGGTCAAAAGATTTAGCCATCTTTGTAAACCAGGTTGCAAGGATGATTTTGAACCTTGGAGTTTTGGGAAGAGATTTCCTTCATCTCTTTTCCTGCCACAACTTAGCTCCACAGTGGCACTGAAACAACTGGATCGATTGAGATGTTGACTAAGTAAAGAAATCAATTCTATTTCCCTTATATTAAGTGATATGCTGACAGATGTTAACAGTAATAGACATGCAACTTTGCAGAACAGGGCTGCAATTGATATTCTTCTATTAGCACATGGACGTGGGTGTCAAGATTTTGATAAAATGTGTTGTATAAATTCATCTGATCATTCAGAATCTATCCACAAAAGCACACAACGACTTAAGGAAGGTGTAGCAAAGATTAAAATTGACAATAAAATTTAATTAGATGATTTGTTTAGTGGATTGGATCTAACATCCTAGGCAAAAAAGTTTCTAAAAATGGGTTTGTATATTTTGATCATTATAATAGCGGTACTATTCATGGTACCCTGTCTTCTTCAAAGTATTTGACAGATGATTGAGAGGTCTGTTAAGGGAATCTTTATGGTCCAAAGAGGAGAGGGAGATGTTGGAGTCAGTGAGACAAGAGTCTGCCTGAATCCATCAGGCAGAGGCCAGAGTGCAGGCATTGAATTAAAGACCTTGGATGGATTTAAGTATATCAAGCCACCCCCACATAAAGTAGAAGTTTAAGTAGAAGATTAAGTTTAAGTTTTAGGATAAGTACAGTAATTTCACGACTATAAGGCACATCCTTTTGACTCAAATTTTGCTGGATACATGGAAATGCGCCTTATAATCCAGTGCGCCTTATATATGGACAAAGTTCGCAAATTTGCCAACCTGGAAGTGTGAGCTGTGAGCCATGGGGGGACCCGGCAGGGCCGTGGCCGGCAGGTGCAGGTGGAGCCACGGGACTGCGGCTGCGGGGTGGAGGCAGGGCCGCGGCTGCCAGGTGCAGGTAGGGCCACAGTGCCGCAGCTACTGGGTAGAGGCAGTGCCACGGCCAGCAACCGCGTGGGGGGAGCTGGTGGTGGATCCTTGCTGCCAAAACAAAGTGCGCCTTATAGTCTCTGGTGCGCCTTATATATGGGCCAAAGTTCAGAAATTTGTCGACACCCGGAAGTGCACCTTATAATCCGGTGCGCCTTATAGTCGTGAAATTACTGTAAGTAAGTAAGTACGTTTTAGTGTGAGGTGCAATGCTTTTAGTGAGTGAAAATTTTAGATGCCAGAGTAGTAGAACAAGTTCTAGTGAAAAAAACATACTAATGTTTTCAGTAGAGGCTCCAGAAGCTCATTGGAAGACCATGCTTAGGCAAAATAGGGCTCCAGTAAGAATATTGCTTACATTTTTCAGATAGAACAAGATAGATTGCTTCTAGCATACATGTATTCTAGCGTGTTAAGAAATTAGACTTATAATAGGTTAAAAAGTAGTAGTCCAAGTTTACGTGTTAGCTTGTTGGAAAAATCCTATATAAGGTTATGTACTGGGGAGAGTTAGTGCTTTTTGCCATTGTTTTCTATTTTGCTTTTCTTGCCAGCATCTTCAACACCCAAGAAGAAAATAGGAGCTCCAGCAGCAACATCGGCACTCACCGGGACCTCTAAGAGTTGGCTCCTGCTTCTATTTGAGACTTCATACTAAAATTTAGCATGGATTTAATGTCTGTGACTGTGCCTTTTGAGACTGATGTGTTTTTGCAATAAATAGCCTTTTAGCAACTACTAGGTGCTTTAATAATTTGGAAATAACCTGGCACGAAGCGGTGCATCAAAAGCACTCAACCAGCTGGCCGTAACCAGCAAAAACCCCACTGAGGGCTCTTGCACAGGCAGTGAAATCAGACAAATTCCACAACACCTTCCAGCTCAAATTTTTTAGAAAAAAGTAATAATAATTAAAAAAAAAAAGGCAGGCAAACTTGTTACTGGTTGTAACATATTGTTACACATACCTATTGCCATTTCTACTTGGGCTGAGACCAAGGCTGGGTAACAAATAGTTTAGTTTTTGTTCCCTACAAAATTACTCACTTAAAGCTCCATTATGCTATGCCACCACCGTACCACACTATTAAGACAAGCAAAGGGAGAGAGATTATAATGAGGACTGTACGGGTCTGGTGAGAGTGAGCCCAAGGTAAGAGATGTCCCCACTTAGCATGATGAAGATTCAAATAGACTGAGAAAAAAATAGGAGAAGAAGGTACAAAACACAGTGATAAAATCAGAGTTAACTCAGGGCTACACTGAACTTAGTCATTGGTATTTCAGTTGAAAACAAGCATTTTGGTGAGAAGAGCGTAAGCTGGCTTTTTAGGGTACGGTGCTGTGCTAGGACCTGGGGTTTCATCCAACCCTTATCCAGACATCTTGCATTACACCAAACAACTTTAAACATTTCCTATCGCCTGGGTTTCTCTGAGGCTGCTCCTTCTCTGCTTCCCAGTCATATTGTGGTAACAAATCCACTGCCAAGAGGAAGATGTTCAATAGGTGGTAAAGGCCAGGTAAGAGCAGAAAACACAATCACCAAAACAGTTGTGTGGCAATCTCAGAATTTTTATTCAAGTTTCCTTAAGCAGGTACAGATTCACAATGGCTGCACATTAAATACATCATGCTTTGCTCAGTTTGGTCACAAGATCTGTGCTCAGGAGAGAAGACTGGTATGAAAAGGCCCACAGCTTGGAGAGACACAAGCATCACTGCAGTTGTCAGAGTGCTGCAGCCTGGTGTGCACAGGATTGAACAGGAGTGCCAGCAAAACTGTATATGGGGCCTGAAGAGTTGGAAAGAACATCAGCTCCAGTCATCAGTGAAGACCCATCCCGCTCTGATTTCAAAGACAGCAGGATGTCCAGTGTGGAGGACAATGAATGGCAAAGCATTACACATCAAAACATGCAATTGTGAGTGAGACACTGCATGTAGCAATTGCAGAAGATGAATTCTTTATGGATAACCACACACAGCCAGGGAAATAAAGCACCTCTAGAAGCCATGCTTTGAAACAACACCTCAATGGTCACACAGCAAAGGTCATCACCTTTACCTGAAAACAGTTGGTATACAGATGAATATTATACACACTAAATATTGAGATAAAACTTCCATTAAGCTCAAGAGCCTGGGTATGTGAGAAGGAAGGGCAGATCATTTAGATCATTTTTACTGATATCTGTGTCATGACAATTAACATTGTTTTCCTCTGCCTTGCCCCTCCTCTTTGCTGCCCAGCTCTCCTCACTATTCAACCAGGTGACTGATGCAGCTGACCCAGCAAAGCCATTTTTACCCTGTCTTCTTCTGTAACAAAAGGCACAAAAGATCTCTCAGCAAGGGTTTCTCCCAACATTTCCTTCATTTGTTCCTTCTGTACTTTCTGTCTTCAGGCTTCCTTAAAAATGTAATTCCTATTTCAGTCACAGCATCGCCCTTCAGCCTGTCCTGAAGGAAGGAAACTTCTGCTGCTAAGTGAACCTAGAAAGAATCAGGTCTGGTCAGTTAAGTAAAGAAATGCCCACATTTCTACCCTCCTCTGGTATAATGAACTTTTTTTCTCTCTCTTACCACAAGAGGACCCCCTTCCACAGGCTTCATAGGAAACAGATTTCTAGATTGTTTTAAAATAGCTTTTGTAACTAACACAAAGGAAGTTTATAGACACTGGAATTCATATAGCACATTACCCAGGGATCTGCTTTCTTCTGAAACCCTAAATTGCATACTTGATGTTTTTGTGATCACAGAATTTCCTAGTCATATAAGACTTATAATACTTTTGTGTATTAGTCTTGTATCAGATACTATAATTCTGAGACTGATGTATATATGTAACACTGAAGGGTTGAGGTTTTTGTCTCTTGAAATAGAAGATATATGCCAAATTGGATACTGACAGAAACATAAAGCAGCCAAAAAGTAATCTCCCTGAAGAAGCTCTACAGGTCAGAAATTGTCAAATGATTCCTTTTATTTATGTCTTTGCAAAAAACTTAAAAACAAAATTTGGATTGCCATCTGATACACTTCTGATGCTTAAGTTTTAACTTTACATTGATCCACATTTCGTTCTCTCTTTCAGCAGGTATCATGGCAACCTGAGAATATTATTTATCTTGATATATTGGGAAAGAATCATGGATGACTACTACTAGCTGTGCAGGGAAGTGTGATAGGCTCCAGGAGCAGTGGAGGAACTCAACATGTCCCTCTGTCCCTCCACTTTAAGTGTTACCTGGTTACCAGGTAACCCAGGATCCCACCTGGCTTTTGCACCCAAGTCAGCCACTGAACAGCCTGAACAGCCAGGCAGTGACAATGTGGAGGTGAGATAATCCATGTGCTTCTCTACCTGAGGATCCAGGATCAACCTTGTCTTTTTTATCTAGATATAGACATTTAACTCGAGAGGTTAAACAATACTGTATTTCCTACTTTTATCTGAACAAGTGATTTTGTTTTCCTGTACTTCTGTGAATTAACAAAGAATAGAGAAAACAGATGTGCACTTCCTTACCATTTCCAAGGCACCTCGAATCACCCCACAGAGGAGGTTACAATAGCAAAGCGATGCTCGTTCTGCTGGCAGCTCCTCCACAAAGTCCACTAGTGGGTTTTTATCCAGGATTAAGGAGAATTCATTCCCTGTGGCACTACTGCAGCTCACGCTAGGGGTCACCCCAAGGTACATCTTGAAAGCAACCTGCAAAAGAATGAAACGCTCCTGCTTAAATGTGTTGCGTGCAAACCAGAGATGAAACCCCAAGAAAAAAGAGTAGAGCCAGACAGGCTAAAAATCTAGGTACATTTGTCTCTTCTGTGATCAGCTAGAGCCAGCAATGCAAATCTAGATCTATGTGATGCTCCAGGAAAACACAGCAGAGAGCTGTTCTTCTTTGAGGTTCCTACATTTACAGCCCCACACAAAGTGGTTTTAGTGTTATCGCTCGTCTGCTTTCAGTCTGCTTTCAGTCATGTCATACTCCCTCGGGACCATTAGCATCTATATTAGGTCATTCACTACCTCACCAGCAGTTTTTGTAATTACAGCTTAAGGTCTCCTGCAACTGGCCGAGCGTGTATGGCTTTTTTACTCTGACTTCCATCTGCAGCCACTTAAAGGCACAAGACCAGGAGCTCCAAGAGCGCAAACGTATTTGGTTAGACAGAGCTCTGCCTGCTTTCCTCCCCCCGAACGCCGCTGTGGATGCGCCCCATCCGCGCCGAGCGCATCCCGCCCTGACATCAGCGCCTTATCTCGGCGGGGCGGGGGCGGCCGCGCTGCTCCTCTCGGCACAGCGCTGCCCTGCTGCACGCCGCTGCCAACCTGAGAAACCGGCTTCATTTCCACCTCCTCAGTGAGTATCAGACATGGATGCTTTACAAACAGTCCTCAAGTTCTTTATGAACCGGAAAACCGCCATAGGTTACAGCTTTATGGCGCTGCTGACGATGGGAGGTGAACGTGTGTTTTATCTTGTTGCTTTCAGATGCCCTTGCAGCAGTGAAAACTTCAGGTACGGTTTGGTGTTCCTCTTCTCGCCAGCTCTTGTTTTGCTGGTTATTGGATACTTCTTGAACAGCAAGACCTGGAAACTCTTTACAGGCTGCTGGGTGAATCCCAGGAAACTATTCCCCAGAGGGAATGTCTGCCATTTCTTTTACGTCTTTGGACAAATCACTTTAAATGCTCTGGTAGCCCCGGTGATGTGGCTTTCCGTCGCTTTGCTCAACGGGACTTTTTACGAATGTGCCATGAGTGGCTTGGAAAATCCTGCCTACTCACACGCAGTTTGTCACAGAAAATCGGAGAAGTGCTTTGAAGAGCTACACAAGGTACCCTGTGACAAAAGCTCCCTGCCCTTTTCAGAGAGTGACGAACTGAAAAGAACGCTTCAAGCACAGTCCCAGGTAAGAAAAATTATAAACAAAGAGCATTATACAGGTTGTACTGCTGCTGTGATTTATCTGCGGAAGATCCTGATGTCAGATGTGATGTTAAAACTGTTGGCTTCATGTAAACAAATGTTTTGGCAGCCTTGCAAAATACAATCAACCCATCTTTTGGTTCTGTTTGGGCAGCTCCATATTTCTTAGGGGTCCCCACTGGTGGTGGGGTCAATAAGATCAGAAAACCTAAAGCTTTCTTCATGAATGGAGATTGCTGTAAAGAGGAAAAAAAAAAACCAAAATAAATCCCAGCTGGATTGTTTAGGAGGCTGAAGTAACAGATGTCACCCCATTAAAGGGGTCTGTCCTATTTTAAAATTCATGCCACACTCTCCTATTTTAAATCGTTGTGATAATCATAAGGAAATTTTAGGTCGCTAACAGTAGAAAAATTCTGGAAAATAATATTTACGAAATATCTTTTGACTGCTTACTTAATGTGTTTCTATTTGTGTTCCTCATTTTCATGCTGCTAAATGTGAACATGTTTTTGTTCTGCTTGGAGGAAGTGAGAAACAATAAAGAAAGCAGATCATGAAAAGCTGAGATCTTACTATATTTTACAATATTTGTGCAGTAGAGTTTTCCTCTCTGCATTGTAATGCAAATAAATTCAGAGGCAGAAAATCAAAATGGTGGCGAGAATAATAAAAAAATGTTACAGAAAAGGGAAAACGCTCTGTGGAGCAAGCAAATTTTTGTCAGGAATTGTATCCATCTGGAACAATTTCCTTTCCAAGAGCTGGTTTTACTTTCAAGTCCTCATGCAAACAGGAAAAAGACTGCACTGCAAACAAAGCAATTTATTTGATAGTTTTAGAAGGCAACAACAGATAGTGCTTAAGACTTTAAGTTGTATGTATAGGACCTAGTGAAAGACCAGGGACTCAGTTTTAGCATGAGAATATACAAGTACATTTTCCAAGCTGCAAGAAAGTGAAAAATTGCTAAAGAAAGTGATTTCTCTTATACCCATAAAATCATTAGTCAGTGGAAAGTGATTGGGAAAAATAAAGGAAAACTCTATCTGCTCTTCCATACCAGTTGCTAAGAATAGCTGTTTGTCAAGTTCCTCTGTTTCACAGGCTTCCCTGAGGAAACTTTCTATATGCCATCAGCTAAATACAGATTTTTACTGGTGGCTATTTTTTTTAACATCAGTGCAAGAGTTCACATGAGAAAGGGTGCAGTTCTCCTTCTCCAAAGTAAAGTAGAATATTTGTCCCACATTGGAACTTTTTCCACTGTTTGAAAACATATATTACTGTGGTTTTGGAGGGTGGGGGGGGTTGTTGAGTTTTTTTGTTTTGTGTTTTTTTACACACTGCAGTGGAGTAAAGGAGTAAAACTACTGGCTAGGCCAGTAGCACAAGGCAGGAAAAAAATGTGTTCATGCTGCTGGTCTCCTTAGAGGAGAACATCGCACAATAACAATTTCCACCACATTTTTCCACTCTCTCCCCTTGCTAAGGAAATAATTATGGAAGTAGGTTTTTTAAATCAAATATTCTTGACAGAATTTTGTCAAAATCTGAAGCTGCTACAGAAAAGAGAAGTTTAGTGATGCTGGTTAATTAATGCAGTTGTGTTGGAAGGAACTAGCATTTTCTCTTGTGTTTTTTTTAACCTGAAACTGATTTCTTTTACCTTCCCAGATTTTAGGCTGGTGTGTGATAGTTACCGCAGCTCTCCTCTCCCTGCTAACCACTTGCTGTGCCAGCTGCCAGTCAAAAGTCAGCCACCTCCAGCAGATGTTCTGGAGAGTGTATGAGGGGACAGAGAAGGAGCAACTGGAGCAGATTTTCCAGCTCTATGCCACCAAGCTGAGCGAGCGAAACCTGAAGTGCTTTTTTGAAAACAAGGAACCAGAACCCATTTCCCTGCCTGCTTTCCAGGCATGGGAAGATGCTTCCCAGCTCTACTCTTTCAGCAGCAGCAAACAGCATTATAGCACGATTCACAGGCTAGTTGAAGAAGGCCAGAAAGGAATCACTGAGGAAAGAGAGACAATGTTGGACCTTGCGGACAGAAGGGAAATACCATAGACCAAGTATATTTTCAGCTTTTTAATATCCTGTTAATATGGCATACTTCTAGCTGGTTTTGTATCTATATTTTTTCACAATGGCATCTTTCTTCTTCATCGTGCTTCCTCCCAGTTAGATACTTGCTCCAAAAATGCTGGAATGAAATTATTTCCCTCCACAAGTGAAAAGCACTGCAGTACTCCATGGCACCCAGGGTTCATGTCACTGGCTCAGCAGCAAGAGCTGACAGCACAAAGAAATTAATAATGGCTTCTACAAGAGGGTTTTAACAATATGCTATGTAAAACTTGCTCCAGTGTGCTTGTCCTATGTAAATGAAGAGACTATCAACAAGTAAAGTCATTTAAAGTGTGTGAACATAATAGCAAGTTATGTGTGGCTGACAGCACGCAGAAAGTAAAGGTTTTCTGTCCAGGTCATTTCCAGGCTTATTGCAGGTACAGCCTTGTTTTGAGGCACCAGTGATCCCTCAAGGCTTCTCTGCCTTTGGATATTTTGCCTCTGCAGAACATCTCCCTATTATCAGCTCCTAGTCTAGACTTTCCCTTTGTATGGATATAAAGTTCTAGTTTTGTGTGAGTTTCAGCCACTGGGTGCAGCCTGTAGTGCTATGTAATATTGTTGTTTCTGGGTCTGCAGCCAGTGTACAACAGAGAGTCTGAAAGGAAATTCCATTTTTTTAGACAAGAAAATATTTTTGCAGAAGACCGACTTTCATTCTTTTTGAATATCCTAGGAAAACTTTATGTCTGGAGCAAGAAGAGACAGCAGGTGAGGCAACTGGACAGTCAGTGCCTCTGACAAATGCATTTCACCCCAGAGCCTTCTGCTTTATCTCACCCACTTGGAATTCATCACATGGCTCTCAGAGTGTTCAGAGTATTTGCAAATGCTGTATAGAAGAACAACAAAATTACTTTCCCTGGGGGGGCTGGGCAGGTTTTTGTGTAGCATTTTATTGCCAATCTCTCTGAGCCTTCAAAGAATCATGCTCTTCTCAACAAACCAGGACATTCTGCCTAGCTGTTCTCATACTCATTTGGCTTCTCCAGCAGGTAAAAGCACCTATATACAGACCATTACTCTTTATGAAATAAAACACAAGAGCTAATTCAACTCCCTGCTTAGAATTTTCTCCTTATGTTTTCAAGAACTTGTGACCTTTGAGACAGTGTTTTACAGTTCTTTCATCCCAGATGACCCATTTAGCAGCACACTTACAACATGTTAGATGTTTAGATGAGCCTGCTGCAGCTGATGCACAGATGCAACACTGCCAAAACGAAAGTGCCAACAGCAGATGTCTGACACTGTGCCTGCTATTTTCTCCCCAGGATCCTCTCCTGGTATAGCATCTACCTGCTTCCAGGCTATATGACCCTTTCTACTTGTCTGGTTTTATCTTTCCTTGTGAGAACCGTCCCAGCATCTTCTGTCCAGCCCCATTTCACCTCCTCCCTGCAAGCAAGGGGAGACAACACACACCAAACAGGACAGCCCTACTGCCATGGCCAAACTTCCCTTTCCAAAACTGTCTCCACCTCCTTCCTCAGAAAATCAAAGCAAGTAAGGATGCAATGGGGAGGACAGCAAGTAGGTTAATGAGTTGATCAAAGAAATAAAGGAAACAACTGGGTTGATGTAAAGATAAGGCCTCCAGTGTGATATAACAGCTGGGACACATGCAAAAGCATAGCTGGTACAGGGAAGGGTAGGAGGACAGAGCCCACTTAGAGCTTTTGTTGTCCTCTTTTCCCTCAAAAGAAAGCTAAGGACTCTGCACCTGAGTACCCTGGGCCAGCACTTACCAGCCCTATCTTCTGCTTTATTGTGGAGGGGCAAATCCAAGGTGAATTTCCTTCTCCTCCTCCTCCTCCTTGCCTGCTTCATGTTTGCAGGTAACTAATGTTGAGAGTGTCTCCACCCCCTAGAGCAGCTGCTGGATGCTTTGTGCTGCAAAGTGTGCCTGGTAGGAGCCCATCTCTCACTGATCCTCATTCCCAGACCTGTGTAACACAAATCTTACCAAATTGCCTGTGACTTAATGCAATTTCCATGTGGATCCTAGAATACTTCTATAAAAACAGGCTGAAATAACAACCAGTTTGACCCTATGTTTCCAACTGGAATGTGGGTTTGGCAAATTTAACTTAGTCCTTCAAGGGGCTATTGCAAAAGCTACTTTCTTTCAACATTGTCCCTGAATTCAGCAGCTACCAGGGCAGTTCAAAAAAGGGACATATTATTGTCAATGCTGTCCAAAACAAACTGGAGAGACAGAAAAACACCCAACAAATAAAAACAAACAGCAAGATCGACATTTTCTGCTGGAAAATTCTGATTCTGCATTAATTCTGATAGCCATCAAAACATGAGTATACAAGAAAACAGGAACTTCTGTTTTATTCTCTGGGCTCCGTCCCTCAGTTTAGTCATTAAAATTCTCTTAGCTCTTCTTCCACTACACATCTGCTGCTCCATGAAACTTGAAGTCTTTGTTATAAGAATAAAGACTTTTAAATCATGCTAAGCTCTCCTATGTTCTCAATTTAGTTTCAGCTGTATTTTGTATGATTAATCCATGCAACTTCTATTGTTAAAAATTCCTGTGTAAAAGAGAACTTGCATGGAAACTATGCAAAAGAAGTAGCTGGTTTGCAATGGAACACCAAACTGAGGCCAAATTACAAAGATATAAAGTGAAAATTGTCAAAATGTCTTGGCATGAACAATACTTTAAGTACAGTAGTTTCACGAATATAAGCCGCACGGAATATAAGCCGCATTCCTGGTGTGTTGGCAACGTTGATGTTTTCGTTAATAAATAAGCCGCACCCAAATATTAGCCGCAGTTACGTTCGCGGCGAACTATCACAAAG
>PYHW01010093.1:1064042-1082093 GCA_013186435.1 Turdus rufiventris
AGGCGCACCGGACTATAAGGCGCACTTCCGGGTTTGGGGAAAAATTTTATTCAAAAGGGTGCGCCTTATAGTCGTGAAATTACTGTAAGTACAGGTTGTTAAAAAAATTAAAACAATATTTCAGACAGCATAATAGAAAGACTAAAGAAGGACTAGAATTAGTCTGCTTAAAAAGGGAAAGGCAGCCAAAACAACATTTCTGCTAGCATACTTTTCATTCTTAGTATTTTTCCATTCAGTATTTGGAAACAGGAAGATATATTAAAGGTCTTACCATCTGTTGCTGAACCCAAACTTCTCTTCTGAACTTTTCGTTGCTCTCCACAGTGCAGCACTTCAATGTTCTGTTTACTGTCTACCACAGTAAACTCTATTATGTACTTAGCACAGCAACCTATTTATGCATTTCTCTCTCCCTGCTGAGGTCTGAAAACCAACATTTACCAGCTTCATAAATTCTGCCAGTTTCTGTCAGACCTTCAAACTTGCCATATGTCAATATACAGGGACTTTGTGTGACAGTACCTTCCATGACAAGGGGAAGGACTTCTTGGGTTCCACAGCTCTGGACAGGGTGGTGAGGTACTGAGTGTCCACAATAAAGCCCATCTCTGCAGCCACTGCTTTTCAGGAACAGATCTATCCTTAGGCACAGCACTGTTTAATCCAGCAGTGGAGCCTGTGAGTCAGCATCAGCTTACTGTGGACCAGAGGGTTTGGTTGGGCTGCTTCCACCTCCAGCACACACAAACACCTCCTGGTGCTAGAGAAGGCAGTATAAACATTAGATCTGAAACCAGAAGCTGGTTTTTGCAACTCATTTGATCAGATCAATTACATCAAGGTCCTTTGAGGAGAAATTGAATTAAAAATTTGATTTTGCGGGATTACAGAGAAAAAATATCAACCCAATTTCAAAACTAATCCTCAGTTATACTCAGATCTACATTCTGAATCCCATCTTGGATATTACTTCTTCAGCTGGGCTTTGTTCCTAATATAATTCCTCAGTTGGTTTCCATTTTACCCCAATTTGCCAGAAAGCCTACATGTCCTGCTTCAGCTCTTTTTTAATTCAATCCCAACTGTAACCATGCCAAGTCACAGGACCAACATGAGAAGTCAGTGAACACCATGGGAACTCAGTGTAGAAGGGCTCACTTTGGCTTCTCATCAAAATTTGTTGGCCCTTCTCCAGGCCAGTATAAGGCAGTAGTAAAGCACAGACTTTGCAATCTGAACCAGTGGTGGAAGTTTGAAACGCCCAGTCACTATTTTAGGTGCACCTTTCCTCCATAATTGAATGTTTCTGATTCTGGGAAGCTGGCTTTGTAGTCCTCATTTTATGTTATTTTTCTTTTGCTTCATCTCTTTCCATTTCCACAGGGAACACCCACAGCCTGATCTTACAGACTTCTTTGTTTCCCAAAGAATTGCAGGATAACAGCTATGTTAACAAGAGGTTTGGCTTGAATTGCTTAACTGTCTTAATTACTTTAACTTTGAACTGGTTTTACTCATTCTCAAACAGATTTATACCTCTGAAGACTTAATGAAGTTAAGTATTTAAGCACTTTCTCCTGGCTGGGAACACTCCTGCTGAATTAAGGAGATCATGCAAACACCTTCATGATTCTGAACAAAAAACTTCAATAGAGTATTTGCAGTTACTTACTGGGTCACTTTAGAAATGTTTTGTTGGTATCTGACTCAGACAAATGTGCTTGAAGATTATTTTTAAATTGTTTTGCCAAGGAAATGTGAAAATGCTATCCATATCACATTTTGTCTCAGAAAAGTTATACTCCTACTACAAAACTCCTTTTAGTTTGCTAAAAATAGTCTTTCAAAGGGACAGTGTGCTTTAATGTTTGTTCCAATCTTTCCAAGTAATTTTTTACTTCTCTTAATAAGTCTCTTTGGAAGTACAAGCTGCAGAGAAATAGTGTCTTTCTCCATTGCTAATTTCTTATTGTACTTTGCTGTTGAACACCCTGTACTGAAGACTGATGGTTCGACTGTAATAATGTATCTATAAAGGAAGGAACTATGAGGAATAAGACCCAGAAAACCAGATATCTGACATATATATGAAAATTAAATACTGATATACCACCTGAAGACGAATGCAAATGTGAACAAAAATGTGACTTTACAGCCTGGTATCATTTTTTAAAATGAGGCAGTGTATTTAAAAACAGTGGTTGAAATGCTGCTTGTGTCATCAGTTTCATTCAGCTGTCTTCACCATTTCAAATGGATCCTTTACCCCAGTTCAGCTGCTTACTGGGAGGAACTTTGTTATATATCATTCTATTTAAATTTCTCTTTGAAATTCACAGGAATTCTAACTTGCCCGTGGGGGCAAAAGTACATCTTCAGAAACCTGTGTCTTTCTTGTCTGACAGAAGTGTGAACAGCTACTCCACAAAAGGGAAATTTCCATCAAAGCAGGCGAAAGTACACGCTCTGATTTTATCTTTTTAATTTTATTATTAGCTTTGTGGGTAGTCAGGAAAATGTTCCTCTCATTTTCCCTTCTTGCAGTTCTTCTTTGCTACCACTGAGATTTTTGTTTTTGTAGAAAATCCTGCATCTTATTCTTAATATCATCATTTTAGAGAAAAAAAGAGATCTAGGATAATTAGGGTGATGATAAGAAGAGTCAAATGGCAGAAGTAAAAATATCAAAGTTTAACACCAGTATGAGATGGTTAAGACATGTTCCTAGGAAGAGAAAAAAGGAAGGGAATACATGATTCTAAGCTAAGACCAGTGAATCTGATAATGCTTTAAAAAATGCAAATTTTATTTACCTGTGCAATCATGTCTGCAGTTTCAGAGTAACTGCGGCACTTTTTCACAGCTGAACGAGCCAAAAAGTCGTCAATCAGCCTTATGCCAATGCTGTATCCCCTAAGGAGTAAACAAGGAAAGGCAACATTTCAAATGGGCAACTTCTTTCTACTTGCCATCTCCCTAATGCGTCTCTTGCATTTCCTCAGCAAAACAGTTGCATGATCCTAATTGAGTGACTTTAATGACAACACATTTTGCTGGTCTACATTCTTCTTTCTGCCACATTTGGCAGCACAGTGGGACTGCTGTTCATGTAGTCATTTAAGGAATCATACTTCTTTAAGCATGGTACTTCTGGCAAGGATGATATGGATTGTCTACACTGTCTGTACGTTGTCTATACGTATAGACACCGAATCCTGGGCACCCTCACTGCAGCATTCAGGTGCCAGGAGGACCCATGGGAAATGAACTCACACCCGATCTCTTTCACTTTCTCCTCTTACCTCTTCACCTCATTTTTCACTCTTCCTTTGCAATTACCTGTTTGTCATTTTTTCTAACATGATATCTCCCTTCATCTAACAAGTTGATGAAAAAAAATCCAGAAGTTGTTAGTTAACAACTGCTACTGATAGATAAGGCTTTATAAAGGGTAACATGGCTCTGGCCTGTTACTTAGGCTAAATGGACAGGAACTATGGGAGGGTGGCTCAGCTGGAACAGGGGTAAAGAAATATCAGAGATGTGAGAGCCGTGCGGCAGGACTGCCACATGTCCACATCGTGCTGTGTGGTGCTTGGTTGATTTGGGCTTGGTGCTCTTTAAAATGATGTATACTAATAACCAGCTAATTGCTTTAAAAGGCTGGGTTTTTGGCAATAAAGAGCATCGCTTTTCACCCACCTGGGGTCCCTGCATCGCTCATTACCACAACAAACACAGAGTTTTGGTACACCACCACCACCTCCATTTTGTGTTTAAAATACTACAATTTTTTTTAAAAACAAATAAAAAGGGATGGAAGTTAATGGAATTTTTATAAAACAAATATTCATTCCTAACTCTGACATGTTAATAAAGGTCAATAACTTCTTAATATGCAAAACAGCTGTGACTCCAAACATTTTCTGAAAAATGGAAAGCTATTGACACAAATGTTATACAAGAATGGGTACTCAGCTCAGAAATGTTTTTAGGAAATTTTTCATTCCCATTTATGTGGATGTTGGCAGTTTCTGCTTGTTTGTGGGAGGCCCTACACCCTTAGTGAAGTAGCCCAAATGCAGCAGAGTTTCTTACTCATTTGTGTACAACATCTTTGGCTAGAAGACAAACAGTGAGCTGATGACAGGACCAAAAAGTGGGTTTGGCAGCATGAAGATTAAAATTTCAGTATGTCATGTGTCTAGAAACAATTAAATATTTATCTATTGCCTAAGTATCTATATTAACAACATTGGCAAATGTGTCATCAGCATTTACCAAGGTACATATTAGTGACATGCGAGACTACGTAGACACATTTCAACTTTTATGCCTTAGATTTGCAAAGTCAAATTAATAACAGACTGGTAAGCTGTTACTTGGCAACTGTACAGTGAAAAACACCTCTCTCACTATAGACTATACATGTATGCAGAGAGAGAGATAAGTACTGTTCCCACCTGTTACACCTGTCTGCTGTCTGCTGAGATGGTTTCTTTGTGAAGCTGGGCTGTTTCATAATCAGAGAAGTAAAGAACACACTGTTTTAATGAAACCTGTAATTGTATTATCAAGTCTTCCTCAAAACAAAAAGATTTTACAGGAACAATTGCAATAATGAAAACATAAGGAGAAAAATCTGTCTCCACAGCTTCCAAAACTGCTCTCTAGTACATGGCATCACTGAAGAAGCCTATGCATTTTTTAAATGTATGATTTTCCCCAGAGCTGAATGAGAGATGAATATAAAAAAGTATCTGAGGGTTGTTATCCCTTATAAGTTTGTGAATAAATTACTTTACTTTTTCTCAAACAAGTTTTTTTTGAAATTTACTCTCATGGATAGTAATTGGACTACAGCTAGTTTGCAAACTTTCAGGTTAATAGTAAAGTAGACAGAATGTCCTGACTGTGACTTTTGTAAATCCATTTTGTATGTCCACTTTGCCCAGAAATATAACTTACTGCTCTGCCAAAGCTCTTACTATATGTTCTTGTTAACCAGCTAAAAAGTTGGTCCTTGCTGATTTTCCATTATACTGTTATTTTTATGGTAGTAATGCCTAGGAATCTCAGTCAGGATGACAGCATTTCTAAACACTGGATCTTAATTTTCCAAGGAGGCAATCCATGTAAAAATCCACCTTCAGTGACCTTTTGTGCTCATTCATTGCTGTATTTTTTTTTTAAAGGTGAGAGGCTCATTTGTCGCTAATCCAGTGAGGGATATGGGATATTAAATTAAGAAGATTATATTACTAATTAGCATAACTAAAGGATTAGCAAGGAACAAGTGTAAGCTCTGAAAACACTCCTGACACTTTTCCTCAGAGAATTAAAAAGCTAATTGTTGATCTTAATTCACAAATTGGTGTTGTTTCTGTTGACAGAATATTGAACATTTTCCCTGTCTTCCTTGAGACCATAGAGAGAATGCTGGAACTTGTGAGATAACAAACAAAAAGCTGAAAGGAAATATATATGTAAGCAAATAGCATTATGGATAAAACTGAACATTTAAAGCAGTACTTACATTCTATCCAAACAGGCATTGACATCTTCATCTTTTTCATAGTCCTTGCACAGCTGGGCTACCAAAGCCCCATATGTGAGTACAAAAAGTTCTCTGCTCTGTTAGAAAACATAAAAATCGAAAATGAAGCTAACTAAAATCCAACTTTTCCATATTTTTGAGCTGCTGCTCATTTAAAGCAAGCAAAAATGGCATTTAAATTAATAAAGAAACTTTCGTCCATGGATGCATAATCACTGAAATTCACATTTCAAGCATTACAGAATCTATATTGATCCTTATTTGAATTTGTAAGGGATTTTTCTTGTCAGAAGTACCATTTCTTGGTATACTGAGAGTTACTATCATCAGTAATTCTTCCATCTTGAGTGTACATATGCTGGATTGGCAAATGCTGTCAAGTCCCACCCAAGAATAATAACAAACAGAAGCAGAAAAAGAGGAACTAAGCTATTAATCCTTTTGCAGTAGGCACAACAGTTCAAAAGGTAGGGTTGATCTGATTCAAATCATTAGCTGTTTTCTCCAAAAAAGTAAAAAATAGATAAAAATTTAGCTCAAAATCATAAAAAAAATACTATAATTCAGCACAAGTGTAAAGAATAACAACAAGATGAAGGGGATGGTGAGGATTACAGCCCCTTGCACAAAGGAATATGGAGAGCACTGAATATGCCAAAGGTGCATCTCTGCACTGATCCTGTCACAAGCACTACTGTGGGGTCTGCAGCTGTGCAACAGTCTGGAGGAGAGTTTCCTTCTCTCCCTGCCCCGTCAGATCACATCCATGCACTGCAGAACTCTCTGTATTTAGCAGGAGTAGCAGCTGTCCTTTAAGTGAGGAATTAGGCTGACTCCTACTAAAATTCTTGGACAGGAATTAATTAAAAGAAGTGCTACAACCCTGTGGCATGTGTCAGACCAGAGCTGCTTTTTGTCTCTAGCCTGTGGAAAAATAGGAGTAAATACCAATAAAAACAATAGAACAAATCACACAAGGAACAGCAAAGTAAAAATAGCTTGGTGGAAAGTTTTCTTCCTGTTTCCTTTGCATCGGAAGTTTGGAGTTTAATCAGTATTGCTGTTTTAACAAGTCACTGTTCAAAATCTTAAGCAGAACCATTTTCCAAACTCATTATAGTGATAATTCCTGTTTAAAATAATATTGTACTCCTGGCCAAATTCTCAGTAACAAGTTTTCAATGGACTAAATGGATGTCATACAGGTTCTGTATTGTTTTGTTATTATTGTTCAGCAAAAAGTCTCTGTTGCAACAGGAAAATTACCTCAGAGAATCTTAAACATAATATATCAACGTAATCAAATTTATCAGCCACACTTGCAAACCATTAGAATACTTTTTGACCATAAACTTAAGTACACTATCTATAATTATATTACACTCTTCCATTTATTTTTCAGTGGATACCTCTGTCCTCATTTCGGAAATTGATACAACATTGCCTTAAAGCCTTCTGGAATTTTTCCACTGCCCAATTCCTGTCAAAAATCATCATTCACCATACAGAAAGCCCTAAGGCTCTAAAGTCTTGAAGAAAGGTTTTTGTGGAATGAAACCATTCAAGCACAGAACAGAGATCTGCTTCTCTCCGTGTTTCATTGAATGACTATCTAACCACAGATGTACATAAACTTATCTGGCATTTGTATATTAGACCATAAACACTTGAAGCAGTTTGACTTCTGCTTCTGAACAGATTGCAATCTCAGAAACTTTGTGCCCCTCTTCCCCAAGCCTGTACAGAATCCCAGCATTAGGAACAGCAGCCATAAATGCTGCCGGCAGCTCTGCTCTTGTACCAACAATCTTATCCCTATCCTTTCAGTACTTTCAGACCGTTCAAAAATAGGAGTGTATAAAGTGCATCAATAAAATAATGGGTTATTCTTACTCCATGCAAAATTTAAATAACACATTATGAAAATGACTTACTATTTTGTGGCTCTCCTGCTTTCTTCCTGGTGACCGAGACATGTTGCTTGTGTAACTCCTGATGTATTTGGTTGTCAGTTTATATCTTTTGTTCCTCAAGCAGCATCGTTTTCTCTCAATCCTCTTTCTCTTCTCCTCTCTGCTCTCCTGTCTTTTGCATGAGATGTGTTTGCTGCAGTCTGTAATGCTGCTGATGCCCCTCCTATTCTCTGCTTACACCGAGCCCTTTGGGAGGAATTTGACTGGCAAGAAATCTGCCACTGCCCACGACATAATCACTCTGTCCATAGGAAAGGTCTGTAATCAAATACATAGCTAACAGACACGGGAAGTCAAACAGGGCAGGTCTTATCTTACATTTTTAGGGGCAGTAAATTTATTCTGTTGTTTGTATCAGACTTTGGTGTTTGGAGAGCTAACAAAAACTTCCGCCCTGAAGAATAAAAACACAATTGCAAGATACTGCTGTACAAGGAAAATAAAAATTTATTGTTTTCAATGTAAAGAAGCTGTAGACTTCTGCCAACTCTGTCTGGTGAGTTAATGCCTGCCTAAGCTGGGGAAGTGTGGCTTTTAAGGCACTGCTACCACCATGTTTGTGTAAAGCTGCCAGGACAGATAGAGAGAACTCAGCTTCCCAGAGGAATAAATTCTGTACCTGTACAGCTGCCAGCTTGTGCAAATAGCACTTTAACAATGTTCCTAGGGGATATTCTATCATTCTTAACCTGTTATAGTCCCTATTTCTTAATATTCTTGCAATGAACATCCAGGCTTAGTTCACCTGTTTTCCCCTGGGGTAAATTTGGCCTACATGGTAGCTTTGATTTGCAATTAACTTCAACTATGGTCACCGGTGAATTTAGAAATAAATCAGGTAGTTGTCATTCCTTATAGGATTTACCTGCACACACATTCCTCGCAAGTCCTCTCAGGAAAGGAAGTAAAAATATATCACCTCCTCTAAATGCCATGCTGTTATTAATTTTTTAAACTAATAGATCCAGTGCTAGAGTAAAATTACAGATATTTACTAGTACGGATACATAGAAAGAATTCAGATGTGATTCATTTGGGAGAAAGAAGATTAGTTCACTTTTAAAAATGGTAGTTTGAAGTTATGACAATTCAACAAGGAAAAATAAGACAGATAAAAGAATTTCCAGCTTTTTCTGTGTAAAGCTCATCCTAACTGCTTTTATTTTACACAGAATGAACTCGTATTGATAATTTTACCATGTAATAGCCTCTTCCATATTTTTTTATTCAGGTGCTCTTCTGACCCTGTAAAACCTTATTCCATTTTATAAGTGAAACTCTTGTAGGTACTTCTCATATCTAAATTTAAACAAATTTTTAAAGGCATTACAATTCTCTACATAATTACTTGCATTTCTAAATTGAGTCTGAGATGGGTCTGTTACTCTGTCTCCAACTGGCAACAAGCACCAAATATGCCTCACATTGCAAGTGTAATCCCATATTCCACAAGAAAATGTACTGCATCACATTAAAAAAAACCCCAAAAAAATAAAAACAAAAAAACCCCCAACAAACAACAACAACAAAAACAAAACCTAACCGGTAAACTATTATCATTAGCATAATTTGACTTCAGTGAACCCACCACAAAGCACTTAAGACTACTAATGAGTGCAATTTTATTTATCTGGTTCAGGATATATATGGATTAATTACTTCAGCCTGCATTATTGATACCATCATCATGAGAGAACCCTATGCACCAGACAGTGCAATGCACAGCAAGGACATGTCAACATCCTTTGAAAAATACACGTGCATACACCAGTATATTCACACATACCTTGCTATGTATTGAGTAGAATGTACTACATTTCATAAAGGTTTGCACTTTATTGAGAAAACAAAGCTTAGCTGGTGCGCCAAATAAACTGGGGATTCAATGGCTACAGTGAGGGAAACAAGTCCTTTGTGGAGTGTCTTGCAGCCCTGTGAAAAGAGTAGAGGTAGGCACATATCTGGCACCTGTTTTAATCCTGAACATATACTACTTAGTAATCCAAGGCAATTGGAATAGTGAGAAAGTTAGAATCACCCTGCACCTCTCTTTCTGTCCTGTTTTTCAGGAGAGAAATTTAGCCTTCAGCCCCAAGGTCACAATGCTTGAGCATTTACTGCACCAGTTCTCTTCATTCCTATCAAACTAAAAAACAATCACAAAATACATCCCAAAGCTCAAAAGCACAAATAAAAGTGTGCACCAGCACCCTGTTTCTTGCAATGGACTGGCTATTATGAGAAGGCTGATACCTGCAGAGGTACGTACGTGATAAGTGCAACACAGAAGTAAATAACAAATTAGATACTGTCTAATTAAAAAGCCTAAAAAAAAAAAAAAAAAAAAAAANTTTGAGCCAAAACAAGAATGCATTAACCACAAGATGTGGGTGTCCAAATTAGTAAAATACAGCTTTTGTATTTGCTCCCCATTTTCCAGATGGATAGACCTTAAATTTTCTCTAACAGAAAATAGAATTCTTTCAAATCACAAGAAGGTAGGTGTTGAGGGTTTGAAGCTATATGAAAAAAGTACTTGAACACAGGTTTCTCATGTCACACGAGTACCTTTACTAAAAGTCCACTGTGGCTGCTGCTCTGACCATGTTTCCAAACAAAGCACTGCTATTTCTGTCACTTTGCTGTAGTGCCCTACCTGGGAAGCATTCTCAGTTTGACCTGCTGAACTTCCTTGGTTAGGTTATGTTTCTCAAGAGGGTGTTTTGAGATGAGTGCCTCCTTTCTGTTCTCTGTAGGAACCTAAAATCTCATATATTTGCCTATAATGCACAGTTGAATTCTAAAGTGAAATATGTAAGTTTTAAAAAAAATCATTAACAATCTCCAATTCTCCCCTTAACATAAAGCTTATTATTTTTTTCATCAGTGCTTGTCCTGATTACAGAGACAGAAACTTCTCCAAAGGCCAGAAACCATGAAAATGACTTGGCAGCCTGCATACAGACTGTGACCTGGCAGATCACAGGACATGGGCAGTGCTCCCTTCTACTCCCACAGGAAATCTGTCATGCAGGTACTTTCATACCATGCTTTCTAAAATGCACAGATGGACTTGCATCCATGCAAAATAGAACTAAAAATGCAACTAGAGGAGCCACAGAACATTGTCCTTTTGACTGCTAACTCAGTGATTAAAATATGTGTGCAGGACCAGAGAGACCAAGATTTGGTTTCCTCCTCCAAACTTCAGATGGAAAAGATCACTTTCCTCTTCCTCCCTACCTTTCCCTGGCTATTAGAAAACAAAATCCTGGTCTTTTTTGATCCAATAAATATTGGCAAAACTAAGTGTAACTATGGCAGGAAAGGAGAACACAGCTTCTTTGCAGCCTAGTCACATCTCATCACTAATAATAATTGAGCTTTTGGAAGAAAGAGATGAGTGAGTGAGATTTTACTACATCAGGTGGAGTAGGAAGCTGAAACCAATCTCTATATTCTGCCATAGTTGCTTTATTTCAATAAAAAGGAGAATAAAAACTGTTCGCTGCGTATGGGAAAGTGAAATCTGCATTCCAAAACATTCTAAAAGATATGACAAATTATTCCCCTTTAAAAAAAATATAAAAATCTCTCCTTCCCATAAGTGAGGTTATTGGCAGTTCAAGCTGACAGAGTCCTGCAATATGAAAAGCAAAACCATGACTAAGGTTTGTTTATGGATCCAATTTGCCTCAGATGTCAGCTATAAGCATCATTTTGCTTCACAGGCTAGCCTACTATCACCTCAGGTAGTGGTATTTTGGATTTTATCCAGTCCTAACTCTTCCTGGAAATTGGATAAAGAGCCTAAATGTCTGCCTCAGGACCCTGGGTTCCTCTGCAAAGGCAAGTACTTAAAGGTTTGATGTGCCACCCAAGCTCTTAATTGGGTCCTACCCTGTAATTTGTTCCATAATAGGATGACCCAGCAGGATCATTTACAGCAGAGCATGAAAGCAAATGCCAAAGAATGAAAATGCAGAGTACAAAGTTGTTGTATTGATCGTATAAATTACCTCATTCAACAGTCTTAGGCTGACTATTAATATTTCAGTGTTGGATACCACTTCAGTTTCACATCTAATGTGTTTCTTGAGTAAACAAGTGATGCTTGGGAGAGCCTTCCTCTCTTATAAACAAAGTAAGATACAGGTTCCAAAAGAAATCTCAGAAGGAATCAATGAGAAATTTTAAAATTAGCTGAGGCGTAATGGAAGACTCTTATAAAATAATTTTGTAATAGCCTGATCAGTTTATTTCACTGATTATTTTTTTCAAATATAATACCACTAAAACCAAAAAAAAGTTACTGAAAATCCTGGGATACTGAAAGAAAATGAAGGTTTAAACCAGCAATATTTAGACAGCTCTGGGATTTCATTGTGCTATTACTCTTTAATAGTTTAATTTACTAAACAACCAAGAACTTAACAAGTTGCAGAAAAGCTGTGACAAAGTGCTGCTGGATGTTTCAGCATGTTTCTGCACTGCTTTTAATTTTGTGTAACAGAGTCACATTGTTTGAGAGCCAGTTACCAGCATGGACCTCTTCCTCCTATAGTGACTGGGGATGAAACAAGTGGGTGTCTACCCCTGTGGACAACAGCTGAGAGACTGTCTCTGCCATCCAAGCAGACACTGTGGGTTCTAAAATTGCTGTTTGAGGTCAAAATTATATTAGCAACCCTCTCTGCAAGGGGACAGAAGAGGTTTTGCAGACACTATTATATCACACAACCCAGTCCATACGTGCTGGAGATAGACATCAGTAATGCAAAGACAAATTCACCCATAAACTTTCTGGCTAGCTTTTTTTTTCTTTTCTTGGTAAGAATGTTTATATGACAGACTGTCAGACTTTTCAGTACTTAAACACAAGTATTTGCATATTCAGATCAGCCTAGGTTATGCAATGCATAGAGCTATTGGATAACATGGCCATAGAAAAAGCGCAATCCATAGAAAATCATCGAGAGTGAAATGTTTTCAATTTTTCAGACCCTTGCTTAAGGCTTGATTTGTAAGAGATGCTCAGAGCCCAGGTCATATATCCCAATATCCAGAAGTCAGCTATGGAAATGCTTAATTGAAAATTTTTTATTTCTGTCCATGCAATAGGACTGACTATACTCGTAGAAAATCTTGAAACTTGTAATCACAAGCACGCTACATAAATACCAGCTGGCTTGACATAACAAAAACAAAACAAAACAAAAACCAAACAAAAAAAAACACTCCAAAAAAACCCCCCAAAACCCAAACAACAAACATCCCCTCCAAAAAAAAAACCACCAAAACCAAAAATCCCCAACCAACTTTCCAAAGGAAACATTCAGCGCTGTAGGGAAAAGACATGCCAGCTTCTTGCCACCTACAGGTGAAACATGAAAATTCTCATAATCCAGCAGCTAACTACTTCTCAACCTCCAGTGTTTGGACAATGAATTGCTCCAAAACTGACATCAAATGCAAACAGCACTGGGATTCCAGACACTGTACAACTTACGGAATATTTTATAAGTTTATTTTAAAGTGGAAATATTAATTTAAAAAAAATCAGCCAATTTGCCAAGGATTTGTTTGGATGATCTTTCATGAAAAATAGCTGGAAGGCTCCTTTTTTTTTCTTTTTCCTAGTTTCATGCCATGTTTCTGCTAATTACTGTTGATTAGCAAACAGCTTGGCAATTAACCCTAACAGGTTAGCCATCAATTTGACAGCACTACATGTCATCTAAAAGGTAGGGGGAATTTATTGTTAATTTCAGACAATTAGCAACAGGCTGGCAGAGCTCACAACAGCCTAAAAAGCTCAATTTTCCAGAACAGCTGAGATAAATTACTGAATCAATTAAAACACATCAGTGGATGTCTGTAAGCATACTTAAAGCCAGCAAACAAGACACTGAAAAATAGGGGGAGAGGAAAGACTAGCTGGGGGTTTTTTGGTGTTGCTTGGTGATATTATTTTTGAGCTGTTGGTGTTTATTCTGCTCTGCCATTGACACTAGTTAAATATAACTAAAAGCTAGTGCTGACTTAAAAGAATCTAGTAAAAAATAGGATCTAAAATGACTTTCCTTCCAAAGTGGTTAACTTTTCTAAAAGGCAAAGAGGTTGTTGTTGCCAATGCAATAATTGCAATATTGACAATTGGTGGGCAGCAACTTTTCTCTTTTTTCACGTTCAGCTGTCCCTGTCATGTTGGACAAAACCTTATCTATGGGCTGGCTTTCCTAGGAGTGCCTGCACTGATCCTTCTGATTGTTGGCTATGCCCTGAACAACCAGACTTGGAGGCTGGTTATGGGCAAAAGATCTCATTTTGGGAGGGTGACTTCATCAAACTGGTTGCTGAAATGCAAGCTGGTCTGCTTTGTCTTGTGCAGCATCACTGGGAGGGCACTGGTTGCTCCAGTCACATGGCTTGCAGTCACCCTGATAAATGGCTCATATTATATCTGTGCTGTGAGCGAGTATGTCCCTGGCTATTACTACGGAGCTGCTCCTAATGTAACTGCTAGTGAGCGCAGTAGGATATTGGCTACATTTCCCTGCAGTCAACTGGTTCCTCCAGAGCTGACCCGGGCAAGAGATGAGGTGATTCTCCTCCTCCGGTACCAGTCACAAGTGAGTAACTCCTGTTGTTCTGCTGCCTGTAACCCTGATGGGGAGAGGTGAAGCTAATTCAGCAGGCAAAGTGTTAGGCTAAAACAAGATCAGTGTCCTCTGTCTTTGACTGCTAAATTTCTGTGTGTTTTGAAGCTTGCTCTTTTAACTGGAACTGAAACTTTTGGTATATAAATAACTGCATGTGCTTGTCCCATTTGTTGCCTGCTACCTGAGGCTATATTCTTACTTGTGTGGTGCCCTGAAAACTAATATTAAGAAAGATAAATGGAAGCTCAAGAGCCAGGGAGGGTATGAAGTTTCTTCATTAAAGCAGAAGAAATTAGAGGCCCAGGCTGTGAGAGTTTCATGTAAACCTATGTAAAATCTTGGGGTTTAGATCAATTGTGAAAGTTTGCATACTTGGTAAACAATAGGGGAAACATTAAGTTGTCATTTCAGAGAAAACTGTTTTTTAAACAGGCTATAAGCTAATATAGTCTAGGACCTGGATGGCCTATCTTACAACAACAATAGCTGAGCAAGCAGTATTCTTAAAACTGCACAACAGAATTTTCTTGTACTTGAAAGGATCAAGTGATTTTACATGGCTGCCTTCAGTAGGTATGGACTGGGTTTGGTGGTAACAGATGCTTTCCAGGCTTATACCTTGATAATGCTATTATTTAGGAAAAGCTAGTAAAGATAATAAAGATAATC
This sequence comes from Turdus rufiventris, assembly GCA_013186435.1. Classification (NCBI taxonomy): domain Eukaryota; kingdom Metazoa; phylum Chordata; class Aves; order Passeriformes; family Turdidae; genus Turdus; species Turdus rufiventris. Next base: position 1,078,907 of record PYHW01010093.1, read on the forward strand.
TTACGGATTTTCAAAAGTCATAATTGTATTTTCATCCCTAACAGTTTTTTGTTTGTTTTTTTTTTTCTTGGTAAGGTGGCTGGCTGGCTTCTGATTGCTGTGGTAGTCATCACTGTGTTCCTTTCTTACTGCTTGGCAAGCTGCTTCTCCCCACTCAGCTTTCTACATTTCAGATATTGGAGCAGCTATGTCCACAATGAGCAGGAGCTCTTTGATGAGGCAACAGACCAGCACTCCAGGCTCTATGCCATGCAGAATGTAAGGAAGTTCTTTGGCTTTTTCCCAGGAAGTGAGAATGTAAAGGAAATTCGTATCCCATCTCTCAAGGAGTGGCAGGCCATTTCTGGACTGGCCTTTCTGAAACGAGTGGATGAGGAGCACTACGATTACAGCCTCCTCCATGACTGGGCACTCAAGGAGCGTGCAAGTGGAAAGTATCTGAGGATTGATGAAGACCCTGGGATCATAACACAGCTCTGAAGATCCAAGCCCCCCACAATACTTTGCAGAAAAGCAGGAACCTGTCTAGCTCTATTTCAGACCTGAGCTGGAATGTTTCAATGTAGTATGACATCGATGTATCAATTATGTGAGCAAGTGCATTTTGTTGATGTAATCCTTTTGCACCTGCTTTTAGATGGCATTTTGACTCCTGAGGGATGTGGTGATCTATGCCTGGATTAGGGTGGGCTATTTCAAGCTTCAATTCTGCCTACTAATAGTTGTGCTGAAAGGATGAGTATGTACTGAGAAAGTTATTTACAAATATATTTTTTTTTCTTTCCATTCCAAGGATTTTTAAGAGGTAGACCTTGATTGGATCCTATTAATTTGTCCATTCTGTATAGAGCAAGGGCAGCTATCCAGTTTTTCCATGGTGACACCTAGCAGAAATGACTTATTTCTCCTCACCCATTATTTTTTTTGGTATTACTTAAGTAATCTACACTGAGTTAACTACTAGTTAAGTCTGGAGCTACAGTAGCATGTAGGAAATATATGGGGATATTTTATCATCAAAGGCTGACTTTAGATACAATGATGAGAGAACTTTCAATGCTGGTAATTCTGATAAGGAGATAAAATCCCCACTGAGTCACATGATGGAAGTGTGTAACACATAGCAGCTGTATGAACAAACACTTGATATATGGCAAACTAACTTGAAATGTGTTCTGGCTGAAAGCAATAGCAAGGTCAGTCTCCTATTTGGAAATACTTAATCTCCAAGGTGTTTGTGTGCTTGCTTACTGTACAAATAGCAAACGAGAATGGGAAAAATCTCAGTCTGTACTTTGCCTCTGTAAACTTCTAATTTATACATATACTGAGCCTGTGACTATTACTGTGATTAAAAACTACTGAATTTTGTAAAATAAGGCTTTATAATGTTTTTGTGTTAAGTCAATTTGGTATGATGTGATATTATTCATCTCCTCCCTAACCCTAATGGGAGGGAAATGCATTTTTTTTTTTTGTTTTTTTTTTTTTTTATGCTTCCTGTATTGCCTTGCCATGTACACAGGTACATGTGGGCTCCAAAGCTATATGCTACACTATAGGATGCTATCTATTAATACATGACCCCAGGGGCTTGAAGTGGAAAAATGTAATTATTTAGTACATTTTATTAGAAAATGCAGGAGTCAGAACTGCTGTGTCCCTCATCTGGATAGGGGAGAGAGAATACAAGGAAAGGCTCATGGGTTGAGATAAGGGCAAGGAGAGCTCACTCAGTATTTACTGTCAAGGGCAAATCAGACTCCACATGAAGAAATTAGTTTATTTTATTACCAGTGAAATCAGAGTGGGATAATGAGAACTAAACCAAAATTTTAAAGTACCTTTCCCTACCACATTGCTTCTTCCTGGGTTCCCTTCCACTCACAAATTTTCTATCTCCTCCCCTCCAATGGTGAAGGGGGGGGTGTGAGTGAAGGGGGGTTGCAGACTTTCATCATGTGTTGTGTTTGCTGCTCCTTCCTCCTTGGAGGGAGGGTTCCACACACTCCCCCTGCTCCGGCATGGGGTACTTCCTCCATTGACTTCTCCAGTATGGGTCCTTTACAGAAGCTGCAGTTCTTCATGAACTGCTCCAGTGTGGGTTCTTTCCATGGGGTGCAACCCTTTAGCAGCCAGCTGTTCCAGGGTAGTTTTTCCTGCAGGGTCACAAATCCTGCCAGCAAACCTGTTGCAGTGCAGGATCCTCTCTCTACAGGTCCTGCCAAGAGCTTGTTCCAGTATAGGCCCTTGGTGGGGTCACAGTCTCCTTTGGGCTCTGCTCTGCTGTGGGGTCCTCCATGGGCTGTAGGTGGATCTGTGTTCCACCATGGACCTCCCTAGGCTGCAGGGGAATCTCTGCTCTGGTGCCTGCACCACCTGCTTCCCCTCCTTCCCCACTAAGCTTTTGTCTGCAGAGCTGTTCCTGTCACTTTTCTTTCTGGCTTCAATTTCTGTTGCTCAGGGTCTTTTCCTTCCTTCGTAAATCTGTTATGCCAGAGGTGCTGTGACCATTGCTCTATGTAATTTAAAATATGGAGTGGAAACACCATCTGTCACTGTGAAGTCAGCCGGCCACTATACTAACAGACTCTCACCTTGTTAGCATATATTAATCCATAGTACTACAGCTGTAGTATTTTAAGTGATTTGGTGTATTTCCTTTTACTCTTCGGCTCTTTGAAACATGTTATGGATTGGAAGTGAAAGCACAGCTTTAAAATTAATTCCTTATTACAGACAAATCTATGAGTTGGCACAGCTGAATAGTCAAACTTTGCCTGCTAAAATAATCTTACCCAACAATCCAATAAGTTTTCCAGTTTGCTCATTTGAAAATTATTCTCCCTATGTCCATGGTAAAAGTTTTCTGGGAACCCTGGGCTTATAAAATGTAGCTGTGAGAAATTTGCCAGCCATGAGGCCAGGAACGTGATGCACCTTAAAACTACTCATGGACCCATCAGGTCTGGTGATGTTGAACCCTGGACAGTCTTAAATTCATCCTGTCAGGTAACCCCAAAGCACAGCACCTCCCAGTATCGTTTGCCTTGGCGCCTCTCGCTCTGCACGTACATCCTGGTGATGCTGCCGATGGATGTGATGGGATTCCTGAAATCAGCAGCAGAAACGGGCATTCATCTAGAGCATCGCAATCCCCTTCAGTTTGCTGATCCCTATATATTTT
>PYHW01010093.1:1082346-1135329 GCA_013186435.1 Turdus rufiventris
GCCCAGCCCGGCGGCGCCGTCCCCGCCTATCGCGAGCGCGAGGCATGCTAGGAAGGGCCGGGCCGGGGCCGGGACAACGCAGGCGCGGGCGGCGGCGGTGTCGCGGTGCGGGCGGCCCATGGCCGTGGGCGGCGGGCCACGATGACCGACTACAGCGAGGAGCAGCGCAACGAGCTGGAGGCGCTCGAGTCCATCTACCCGGACTCGTTCACGGGTGCGGGGCCGCGCCGGGGCCGCGCTCGCAGCCGGCGTGCGGGGGGAGGAGCGGGAGGCCGCGCCGGGGCTGCCGCGGAGGTTCCGAGCCGCGCCGCTTCGGTGTGCGCTCGGGATGTTGGTTGGCTTTCCCTGCCCGGGAAAAGCAAAGCGCTCGATGGCCCCTGTGGCCCGGTCCGTGGGTGCTGCCCCTGCCGCGTTTAGCGCCGTGGCACAGCAGCCAGCCCGGCGTGGGCAGCCCGCTCGCCTGTGCTGGGAGGATGCTCTTGGGAGAAGCCTTTCAGAAAATGCCGCCCTAGGTGGGCATCGCCGAATTGGTTTGTGCCCTTTCCGGGAACAAGCTTGTCGCGATCGTGAGCCACGGGATGTTTTGGGGTACTTTAAGGTGCTGTTTCCTCCGTAAGTGTGTTGCCACTACCTGCCTTACTCCGCCGCAGGTAAAAAAAGGGCAAGCTTTAATTCCTGGTGCAGCATGTTACATTGCTGAAACTTTCATGTTGTGGATATCTTGGTTCATTAGTTTTTCAGGGTTTTCAATTCCATCAAACAATCAAGGCTACCATGCCGGCAAATCTAACGTGATTTTTGGCATTCTGTATCCAAAGAATATTAACAGGGCAAGAATCAGGGCATTTTCTGTTCCCTTCCTGCACAGGATCTGCTCTTCCTGGAGGTCCACGGCATCTTACTTGGCAGTAACTTCAGCATACAAATATTTTACTAGTACAGTTGCCTATTGCTTCAATCTGAAAATCTTTTCAGGTCTTCAGTTTTATGTGAAAGATTATTTAAAGGTATATGAATTGATCTCAAGTAACTGGGGATGCTGGATATCTTATACTGATATGGAAGTCATATTCTTTCATACAGCCTCTACTCTGATGCTTACTCAGAGTTATTGTTCACTCATGTAATGCTTTTATGCCCAGGAGAAGAGAGGGGAATAAAGATTGTACCAGTACATTAGCAATTAGGCAAAATTAAGTTGATACTTTGAGAGCATGTACACTAATTTGGGCTTTGTTTATAACAGTGAAGCAGAGCAGTCCTTACAGAAGGATGTGGTCTGCAACCCACAATTGTGCAATGAGGTTTATAGCCAGTGAAACACAGGTCACAGCTCTTGCTGTGTTGTGTTGTCTGTTTTCTAGTGCCTGATTCACACATTTTCATTCTAGTACATTGCTTGGTTAGTAGCATTTCCTGCATTAAGCTCTTTTAAATACAGGTGCAGGCATTCTGTAAATATAGTCCAGGGTCAAGAGTGCGCTGGATGCTCATCAGACACATTTGGTGCAGCAAAGCAAATTAGCTTTGGTAGCTTTCTGCACACAGTCAGTGCATTACCAGAAGTCTTTTGATTTGATTTGTACTTTCTGGAACAGTGAAACTTCCAGAAGAGAAAGTTTTCAAAAAGTGAAACCCTTTGGTATTGTTTGATGATGTATGGTCTCATTGAAAGAGCACTCCAGGCATCACATCATATGGAAAATAGCTGTTAATTGAGAAGTATTACATTAATAAGTTTAAAAGGCCCTTAACACTGTCTCTAGAGCTTTCTTTCTTCATAAGTCCTTGAGAAGTTCTGTTTTAGTGATGTGAAGAAGTAATTGATTTAAGGACTTTCCCTGACTCTTGCTTTTTCCTTTGAACAGTATTGTCAGAAAAGCCAACAACTTTCACAATCACTGTGACATCTGAAGCTGGAGAAAATGATGAAAGTAAGTTGATCATGTCTTACTCAGAAACTTCTGCTATATATGCTTAATTCTACCACCAACAGCTATGTGTACCTCCACTTAAATTCTTGTAGGGGCCTGATACAGCAAACATTCCATTGCAATTATAGTTCGAGGATTTGGGTGATCCTTGTTTAATTTGCAGAAATGCTCTCATTGCAGTTATGCTCTCACTGTAGGACTGCTTTCTGCTAAATCTCAAAGGCTTTGTAGTGTAACTTTAAAAAGTATGGGTTGTCACTCTCCTTGCAGTGGCTTGCAGACATGTTGTGAGGAGATATTTTCTGGCAACTGTGTGTGTGCCAGCTACTTGGGATAGTTGAGTTTGTGTGCTGTGAATGTGAAACCCTTAAGGAACAGTTCTAGAGCAGAAGGTTGTGGGTCCCAAGTCCCTGTGTATTTGTTAAGTACCAACAATTGTGTGGGCATGTTGTAAGCAAGCCTTACTCCAAGCAAGTTTGAAAGCTGCTGTTGTGGGTACTATAACAGAAGGAATAAACTGGTGCTGTCTTACTTAGTTTTAAAGGAGTAAGTCCTGCTTAGAGCAGGTGTCTGTGTTGAAGAGACTGCTGTGCTGCCGAGAACTGTGAGTCTGGAACTAAAGGAAAGCTTCTCCCTGGTATTCTGGGAGATTTTGAAAAAGAAACTCAATTCTCTTTTGCCTTGTTTCCATGTTACCCTGGCTCTGGGCAGCTTCAGATTGAATGCATTCTTAGGCAGTTCTCTGCTTAATAGCTTCTACTGGACATAGTGTGTTTGTCCTCAGTGTGGAGCCCTGGAATGCAACACAGGTTGATACAGGCACACAGAATCCGAAGTGTTAATATGCTGAGATTTTCTCTAGTTCTGTTATTACAACTCTTGCTGTTTTCCACCTCTGAGTAGAATATGAGAGAGATTGCTGCTCTAGTTTCTTTCATACCACAGGAGGTTTTTCAGTCTTCCTAAAGACATTTCAGACATGAGTAGGTTCTAATAGTTTGTGCAAGTGTAAATTTTATAGTCTTAATTTCTTTGAACTCTTAGATTATGTTTAAATCTGTTCATATTGGTTTAGCATCTGTGTAAGAAGACTGTTCCTTAAAGGCAAGAATATTTTATATTCTATAATCTTTAGGCTGTTGATGCAGTAGGATAACGCACGAAGTTATACAGAGTTATCAACATAAGAATATGTGTTTCTTTATCTTGTAGCTGTCCAAACAACCCTTAAATTTACCTATAGAGAAAAATACCCTGATGAAACTCCACTATATGAAATTGTGTCACAGGAGAATCTTGACGATAATGATGTCATGGACATAATAAAACTGTTAGAGCAGCAGGTAAGAAAAATAGAATATCTTGGTACAGCTTGATACCACTTCATGCTTTAGCTGGAATTACTCTCTCAAATCAGTTGTTTCCAGAGGTATCTGCTTCTGGTTTGAAACCCATTCCTAACTTTAGGGGCTTAGTTTGAGGTTTGAATTTGGTGAATGAGGTAAGGATACATGGCTAATTCAGTGTGTGCAATAATGTAGAATAATGAAATGGAAGTGCACTAGGACTTACCGTCTTTTCCACTTCTAGCTTAAGATGAATTTGCTTAACTCTGTGTGTGTGTGTACACATATATGTATTTACTATTTGTGAAAGTAAGCCACCTCAGTTTCATTTAGAAATATTTTAAAAGGCCACATTGATTCTTGATTCTTTTTGATAACTTAACTGTTTGGGGGTATATCTCATCAACCTTTGAAATCAGTGCGAGTACATTGTGAAGGAAAGAAGGAAGCACTTTGGTTTCAGGAATTTCTGACAAGTCTTCACTGCCTTAAAATAATATGTTTAGTGAGCATTTTTTTCATTCCTTCTATTAGCTAATGTTTTTTGGTTTTGTTGAGAAACTGTCTCACTTCAAAGGAGCATATAATAGAATTAAGGGATAAACTGTTCCAGGAGAAGAAAGGTTCTGAATGACTTATCTCTTATGATTTATGATATTCAAATTTTAGTGTTATGTTTCTACTGCAGGTTTTGTTTTACTAATGAAAAAGCCTTTCAGAAGATGTCTATAATGTGTTAATAACTTGAACACAGATATTTGTCTTTGTGTTTTGCTGCACACCCATTTGGGGATAACTAACTGGATTAACTGGCCGGTTCAATTTGAATTTTACAGTGAGACTGGTGCAGAATGTGTCAACTGTGCCCTCTGCATTTGCACAACACCTTGCTTTCTGTAAACATATTTATGCATTCATGTTCTTCTGTTTGAAGTTGCCTTCTTTGTATTGTAGGCAGAAGAAAATTTAGGAATGGTAATGATCTTCACTCTCGTCTCAGCAGTACAGGAGAAATTAAATGAAATAGTGGATCAAATAAAAACACGAAGAGAAGAAGAGAAGAAGCAGAAAGAAAGAGAAGCAGAAGAAGAAGAGAAAGTATGTAAAATAATGTTTTCAGTGAAAAAGACTTTCAGTTTGTTTAAAATGCATTGGTTTGATGCAGGAGCAGTTCTCAGTTGCAGTGAGAAAGGAACAGCTATCCTAAAGATGATTTAATTGAAACTTAAGATTGTTTAATGAACTTAAGTGATCTTCCCCCCACCATTTTTCTTAAGCAGTCTTTTTAGAGTCTAACTGCATGTTCACATGCAGTCCCTTCTAGCATTACTTCGTAAGGCAGGGACTTTTCCCAAATGAAATCAGATTTGCTGTAGACAGTTTTTTGCTGTAAGAAGGGGGAGCAAGAGGGAATGGGGAGCAAAAAAGGCTGGAATATGTCACGCTGCACACGGGGTCCATGGTCTGAGGAAGGCTGTCTTCCTTAGTAGACTGGGTGGAAGTGGTGGGACCAATCTTCAAGACTGGGATGCCCTCCTGTAGAATAGTTTTACCATTCAGGATTGTGCTGTGATAAGTCCAACTAATGAGCCTTCACTCTCTTCCTGAGAAATAGCTGGAGGGTGATGGGACTTGGAAGGTTCTGTATTTCTGAAAATTGGCAAAGAAATAGCTGAGAAAAAATAATCTTCCTTTTTTCTGTTTCAGCAATATAAAAGGATTAATGTATTTTAATGGGAAATATTTCAGTGTAGATTGCACTTTAGGGTTGATAAGAAGTGCTGCCTATTTATAAATAATCTGTTGTGGTGAGGAGTTGTGAACTATTGCACTCTAGGTTCAAAAGGAATATTCAGGATTCTTCCATGAGAGTTTCTACCTCAGTATAGTTCTCTGAGGGGAGAGTCCCATGATAAAAACCACTAGAATGTGTTCTTAGTATATTGCCAGGATTAGGATTAATTTCTCAAAATACTTCACAACAAGCAATTTTTCTGGAGTGTTGTAATTTAAATACCTAAGAGAATGCTTATCTTCACCTGTAGCTTTGCAAGTTGTGTTTGCAGCCTTGTTTTTTATTCTTCCAGCAACGTTTTCATGGCACTCCTGTTACCATTGAGAATTTCCTTAACTGGAAAGCCAAGTTTGATGCAGAGCTTCTAGAAATAAAAAGGAAAAAGATGAAAGAAGAAGAACAAGCGGGCAAAAATAAGCTAAGTGGTATGTTTTAATACTGGTTGTGAAATTTCTGCAGTGGTATCAGCCTATAATGACAAGTCTGAAAGTGTTTCACTTTTCTGTAGTGTTGCCTTCACAGCTCTGTGTGCTTGTAGGAGCTGGTGATTTGTGTAGAGCCAAGTTGCTTTTTAAATGGGAGAATGTTAAAAAAAGTGGAGGAGTCAGCTGATTTCCTTCTCAGTTCCCACAGAGGATTTCTTGTGGAATGCAAGATGAAGACTAAAGCAATAAGGACTGAACACAGACTGTGGGGTGTAAATTTTTCTACTCCCCATTATTAAAGTCTTAATGACATTATAGTGACCCATGTTACATGTAAGAGGAGGAACCTTGTTGGTGTGGATGGATCCTGGATGAACTAAAAAAAAACCAGAATGGGGAACTTACAGAAATGAGCAGTTAAAAGTACAAAAGAATGCTAGAAATGGTTGCTTTGAAAAGACTAAAATCCACATGCTAACCGTTGTTGCCTCAGGTTGATAGTTGCTCCAGAACTGTACTTAATTATATATTTTTTTAATTTCTAGGTAAACAGCTGTTTGAAATGGATCACAACCTTGACACATCTGACATCCAGTTCTTGGAGGAAGGTAAATATCTATTTGATTCCACAGCTGAAAGGCAGTGGCTTAAAACAGGTCAAAATTCCTAAGCAAAATCTGTGTTATATTTCTGACTTAACATCTTACATCAGAATCACTTTTGCATTGGAAGAACTTCCTGAGAAGTACTCCTTTGCAGAATGAACAGAAGTAATTTTAACTTTTCTCAAATCCAAAACCTTTTCAAGATGATATAGTGTATTTATTTGCAGCCTTGTACTTGAGGTGATCCTATTTACATTGATTATATTTAAATGATTGGACTAGGAGCAAAACCAAAAAAAAAAAAAAGGAAAAGCAACAAAATAAAAACCTCAACTCAATCCTGATTTTTTTTTTCTAACAGCCAGCCTTCTAACCCCTGATTTCAAGCACAGGTCTTGAACTTTTGTCACCTGTTTTCTGAACCTCAACACCAATAGTAAACATCTTGCAGGTGGAAATAAATGTTATTTGCTTCAGTGCAATCCAGTTATTTTTCATGGTTTCTGCAGATGTGCCTTTTCCTTACCCAAAATACTGATCTGCTGCCAGATGAAAATTCTGTAAGCCTGTGCCAGAAAAATATTAAACTTGGAAAACCAGTTGGAGATAAAGCATATAAAAGCATATATACTCACAGTAACATATCTACTTAATTTACTGTACCACTTTTTAGTATCCTAGTTTAAAATACCTGAGTTTTGAGGTAAGACAGTTCTGTAATATATCTGCATTATCTACTGGTATCACAAAACACAGAAGAAAATCAAGATTCTTCTTTGCACATAACAATTAAAAAAAAGTTTATGACTGTCAGTGAGTATAAACTTGAAATGGTAGTAATGGGGAAGTTTAGTTTCTTTTACAGGGAATAATTTAATCTTGTCTTCCTATAAAATACCTAAAGCGAAGGTGGTTTGTTGATAGCACATTTGGCTGCCTCAAGGGAGGAACAGACTGGGCTCTGTGCCCAGATGATTTGGGATTAATGCATTAATTTGTAATCGTGTTGCTATTGGTGATTAAAACCTCCCATTCATATTTCTACTTGCATTCTATCATAGATGCAACAGGTTACTGAGTCTGTTTTAATGTTACAGTAGCTAATTTTCAGAATACAATGCCATTATCTTGATAGGTGCCTTCAGGTCCAGTGAAATAATAGAAACTTTGTTTGGTGACCAGAAGATGTCACTGTTGATACATAAAAATAGAATAGCAGTCTTCAAGTTTTATCCTGAGGTCAGCACATCTATTTTAGAAGAAAATGTGAAAGTAGATAAAACCTCACCTTGCTTGTAAAATTTAAATCTGAAAGCAGATGTATGTATGTATGTCAGTATATGGTGTGTAAGGAATTTTTAATGAACCCTGTGCATTTATCTCACTAGGATAGTAGTAATTATTCCAGCTGTGAGGTCCTGAGCTCCTGCTTTGGCTGTTCTGGGCAGAAAGAATCTCTGCTTCTGGCAAATGTAAATGTTAATTTCATGCTCCCAATGAATTCTGAGGTTCTGCATGACATTTCTCTTGTGTGGGTTTTGATGCAAAGTAAAAAAAAAAAAAAAAACTTCAGCTGTAAAAAGATAAAATGTGGCATTTACTTTTCAGTATCTATTTGATGTATAAAAAGCCAAGCAAGTTAGCAGCTACCTACATAGAAGACCTAATATGAATAAATCTTTTATTTTGTTGTTAATGTTTTCCTTGTTGTATGAAAATAAGGTGTCTTTCTATTCCTTACAGCTGGAAACAATGTGGAGGTTGATGAATCTTTATTCCAAGAAATGGATGACTTAGAGTTGGATGATGAAGAGGATGACCCTGACTACAACCCTGTTAATTTAGATAGTGATTAGATTTACTTGAACTGATTCTGTCATCAGTATGGACATATATAAGGAAAGAGAGGCAGGCAGGAAAGCCACAGCATCTGTGGTTTTAGTAATGTTTATTGTTTTTCTTTTTTCTTAATTTTTTTTTCCAAAGAAAAAAAAACAACATATTTTAAATCCAGGAGAATGGTCTTCTGATGACTTTCACTATAAATAAATTTACTTTAATATTTCAAATGAAAAATCTGAGAAATATTGATCTGTCTGAAAACACTTTTCTATTTTCTCTAAATTTTTCCTCCCTACTTCTGTAATTGTCCTTTGAAGAGATGTGGCAACTTGCAAGATAGAAGAGTGTTACAGCAAGCATTAAACATGCCTTCATCTGAATGCTGAGCAGCTGTTCTGTCTTCCACCTGGGATAAACATGGGCAGCTTTGATGAATAAAAGGGATCACATACTATGCAGTATATTTTTTTGGGGTTTTTTTTGGTTTTTGTTTTTTTGTTTTTTTGTTTCTTCCTCCTGTGGAATTTTTAAATAATTCAAGTCAGTTCTGGTGCCCCAATTTATCAGCTGTAGATAGACAGCACTAGTCACCTTTGTTGTATAGCCTTATTAAAATCTGGTGGAAATAATTTCCATACAATTAAAATGACATTTTTTGCCATAGTCATGAATAATATTTTCAAAATGGCAAGTTCAGATCAGAAGGGGAAAAAATTGGAACATGAAGTCCTCTTGAGGTTTGGTTGATTTGTTCAGAGGGTTTGGGTTTTCTTGAATGTGTGCATCAATGAACTATGAAAAATCAAAACCCACCTTAGGAAGATTAGTTTGCTTTTGGCAGCAGACTGTATGAAAACGCTATGAGGGGAGTGCACATTACAGCAGCAGGGTTTATAGAGTGCTCTGTAGGTTTGAATGTAACTAGTGTAGTTTAGAAGCATTGTGTTGGCAGCCTGTGAGGGTTAGCAGTAAAAATGCAGTTAAGCTACACATCAACTTGGGGATGTTGCCCATCCTTCAGAGTTGTTTCTGGAGCTAACAGCTATTCCACTCCTCCCTTACCACCTCCAAAAAGCCCAAACACTGCAAGAATGCAGTGTTATACATGCTGTGTTTGAAAGCACAGCGCTAGAAGGATGATGGTGTCAAAAGTGAGCTTTCCAAATAGAGAGACAGGCATCTCAATGATTAAACACTGTGTGCTGAATTTTAAACACTGTTAGTAGACTGCCTTAACTGTGCCCGCTTCAATCTCTGAAGAAGGTTGCACTAAAGTATCACATTGCTTAGAGGAATAATAAATTTATGAATTTTAGTATTTGAAAATTCCATATTCAAGATGAGTTTAACTATAGAATTAATTTAATGGTTATAAGATTCTCTGCTCATATTGCTCAAGAACATCTGTTTAGGATGACCTCCTTTAACCAGGTTTTTTTTTTCCTTTTTTTCATTCAATGTGACTGAATTTCTAGTGCATAGAAATAAGTGTTCAAGTACCCTGTAAATACTTTTATAAATTAAACATGTGCCTTTGTTCCTACTGTTGTCCCTTTTAAATTTTGACTATTAAGGACTCTAGATAAGCATCTAGGTCTCAATGATGTTTTATGTTTAAAGCAATAAGCAGGATCTGTGCTCCAACAGAGCTACCAGATACATTAAAAAAAATGTGAGCTAATGTGATATTAAATCTTGTATTTTCCAAAGATACAGTTGGATTGAAATCTTCATAGTTACTACATCCAGCTTCCTGTGTAATTGCTACAATGCTTTAAAATGCTCGTCAGCACTGAACTTTATTTCTGGTATGTCTCAACTCAGCTGCCTAAAACCCCATTTAATTCTTAAGGCTGCTTTCCATTTTCAGCTATGTATGTTTAAAACCAGTGTTTTTTTCATAAACTCTGAATTGGAGCTCTCTAAATTTGGACCAATCCAAGAATCCTGTGTAGTCTGTACAAATGTGGTAATCAGAAAATTTTCCAAGTGGATCAATGATATGTCATCTACATAGGAAAGGAAGTTTCTCATGAATTATATTTCCAGAATAATGAAATTTTCTAGCCTGTTTTCACACTAACATATTTATTGGTTTTCACGCAGAGAATGTATAGCTTAAAAATGTTAAAATTATGTAAAACAAGTTAATGTGAAAATGTTTTTGCTGTTATATTTCAAAGCAGAGGAAATAATAAGGGTTGAAGTGACAAAAAATTGCATAAAGTCTGTTCCTCCAGGGCTTTGGAAGAAGTTTTAGTGGCTCAATCTGAACTGCAGATTTGTTTAGTTTTGTTAGCAATTAACATCTGTGAAATAAAAGGGAATTTGACTGAGAGTAAGCTTGGCTGTTTGTGTGTTAGTTTGCTGAAGTGAACAGAGAGAAGGTATTTTACTGGATAAAGTTCAGCTGGGATATTGGAGTAGATTGAAAATGAATTCTTACTAATTGAATAAAATCCCATTTGTAAATTTTGACAGAATTACAGTAATTTAAAATCTTGGTGCTGACAACTTGCCTTGCATATTGTTTTTAACTGCTCGAGTCCAAAGCATGCACTGTCGTGGATGGAGGCAGTAGTGAGTTGCAAGACCACACCTTTGACCAGAGCAAATGTAGTTTTGAACAGGCTGAGTTGTTTTGAATAGTTGGTGCCAGAGCTCTGTTAAAATTTAGAGGATGGTACCTACCACCTCAATATGCTGTGGGTAAAATCTCAATCTAGGATTTTGCATCCAAATTATGACTGCATTACTGGCATCTCTTATTTTCTTCCCTTCTGTTTTGACACCTGCCTCACAGACCAGAGCTAATAAGGGAGCTGATAGTCCCCTAAATTCCCAGGAACTTTCTTCCCTAGTCTGAGCCCCTCTAATGTCCTAGTATTTAGGACAGCTCCTAGGCCACTTGTACTTACCTACTGAAATGAATGCATTTTCATGACTAATTTTTTTAATTTCATGCATATTTCAGAAAAATCAGTGATTTATGGATTGTAGTATCTCTGCATGTTCACATGCTTCACTGCTTCCAAAAATGACAAGTTCTTATTGCCAGAGCACATGAAACATGAGAGAGGGTACTGGTAAGGCAGTATTTAGGTGTCAGTATAGAAGGGAGTCTAAATGAAAGGGATGTAGCCAGTTACAATAGGTGGATGCATGATACAGCTGGTAAAGCAAAAACACCCTGTGCTACCAGCTCCCCTCCTGGAGGGGCAGGGCTCTTAAAATCAACCAGAATAGCACGTCCTAGGTACAGCAAAGTGCCTCAAACACCCAAGATACCTGTTTCAGCAGACAGCTCCAGTCTCTCAACTGACATTAACCCTGCACAACAGAGGCACTAGTCAAAAGGCAGTGTCCTTTTGGGGTATACATTATAAAACACACAAAAAATATACATTTTAAAAAAGGATGAAGTAAAGATGGAATAAACACTTTTAAAAAAATAAATTAATTTTATTTGTTCATGGTACAAAAGGAGTATTTTCTTCCTCTACCCCAAAGGATTGTCCTGCACAGTACCTAGAGCACAGACACTATTTTGGACACTGCTTTGTTAGACCTTTTAGCCAATGCCAACACTGATCCACCTCCTAAGTGTATGTTTTCAAGGGATGCATCTAAGAAGCCAGCTAATTGAACAGAAATTTACTAGTAAACTGGTGAAGCATACTAAATCATGAAGAAATAGAGGACTGGTCACAGTGGCAGTATAAACACATTTACAGAGGTAAACCATGACCAAGAACTCCAATTAAGTAGCTCCATAGTACCTTTATCTACTGCTTATTAACAACTGTGCATAATTTGCTACAAGACAGTAGGCGTTGCCAATTCTAAGCAACTAAGAAAACAACACATTTTCTAGTAAGACAAGGACCTCTATACTTCAGAGTTACATTTATATCAGGATACCAGTTTTAACTGAACACAAAAACTACAGGTTTACTCCAGTGCTGTGCTTCTCCAGAGCTCCCAAGCATTTATGGAGACATAGTTTAAGCATAAAAATTGTTGAGTTAGGGTCCACGGTCCAGAAGCTTATTGTTTTGCACCCAGCAAGTTCCAGAAGCAGGTAACAAAGGTATTCTTTAAGGAATCTTCTCTGATGTTAAGACTTGAGAAGCACGGCAACGAGCCTAAAAATGGGTGGGGAGAGAGGAGAATAAAGTACATTAATGAACAAAACCAGCACTTTAAAGAGCTTCCTTCAAACTAGTAGTTTAGTAATCTTAAGTGTTAGAGGTTCCATTTCATCTTAATTGAATGGGAGCTTCCAAGACAACACTCTAAACAACTGATATTTTTTAATATAAGAAAAAAGAAGTGGCAAATAAGAAACAAATGAATGCTACCAACCTCACCAAATCCCAAACAACACTTTTCTTACACTGTGTCCTGAATTTTAAGGCTTTTTCCAGTAGGAGGAGCAAATGGCCATGTTTCACTGGTATTTGACATGTTCAGGGCCAGAAAACACTTAAGACAATATTTCATTTCAGCATGCACATTAAATAGAGCTGAGCAAGTAATTCAGTTGCCAGTTATTTCATACTTTAAATAAAAGTGTGTTCTGAAGCTTGAACATGCTCAACAGTGCTGATAAGACACCACAGAACTGGAACATGGGTCCTCAGAATCAATTTGTTAGTCTAGGAAAGAAAATGCTTTAGAAACAAAAAACACATTTGATAATCTGCTGAAAACCTCCAAGGTCTTAAAAAAGGTAAGATGCCCCAAAGTCAAATACATGGATAGGATTTATAAAAATTTCAACAGCTCAAA
Organism: Turdus rufiventris; assembly: GCA_013186435.1. Classification (NCBI taxonomy): domain Eukaryota; kingdom Metazoa; phylum Chordata; class Aves; order Passeriformes; family Turdidae; genus Turdus; species Turdus rufiventris. The sequence goes on from PYHW01010093.1 coordinate 1,095,085, forward strand.
CCTCTGAACGTAATTTTGCACTCTGAGTGTTTGTAAGTAACTTACATACTCATGGTCAGTTATTAAGGAAAAAATTGTAAGAAAATGGAAAGTTTAAAAAAGCCTAATTAGCATCAACAAGTGGCTGAAAGCTTCAATACAAGACCTAGAAGTTGTCATTTGCATCAGCCATTTATATGCAAAATGGTTTTGGTTTTGATATTCTGGGATTATATAAGCAGAAAGCAGGAGAGAAAGAAATCAAGGGAAGTGAAGAGATGCAAAAAATCCAGCATGCAACCTATATGCATATGCATTCAAAGAAGAGATGCAGATGGTCTTAAATGCTCACAAATAGAAACTATTTTCTGAGATACTTACAGTTTTCTCTTCCAAAGAGAGCACCCCATCTACAGCCACTATCTGGTATTGCTTTTCTTTTAGGTTACCCACAAATTTCCGAAGTAGTCTGAGACCAGTTCCATCACTGTTTTGTTTCAGCAGTTTCTGCATTTGTTGAGAAGAACATCCTGGGTCAAACAGTAGCAAACACAAGCTTCTGTTCTTCTTCTCCTCTATTCCAACAATAGTACGACTATGACCTAATACCAAAATAAGAGTTTCAGTAGTTTAGAAACACATAAACCCCATTTATTACCTTGTAACAAATGACTGATTTTCAGATCAAAGAAGGCATTACTTGAAATTTAAGAAGGTAGTTTTAAGAGTACATGTCAAAAAGCTGAGACCCCAAACACATTCAGCTCTTCTATTCAATAAAAATACAAACTTTAATGTTGCTCTTACTAAATAGGAAAATTGCAGAAATAAAACCACACCTTCAATTCAATGAAGAAAGACTAAAAAATGCTGCTCTGAACTGCAGTACATACAGAGAGATAAAGAATAGTAAGAAACCAGCATATTGTGACACTGACCTTGATGTTGCAAGTAGATAGGAGGTTTGGAAGTACACACCACCTTTGCACCACCTTCATTATCTTTAGAATAGTAATGCAAAATCCACTCAAACAAGCGAGGGTGTGTACCCATAGGACCAGTGGGTTTGTGAAAGTCAATGATTTGGCACCTACAAAACATTGAGAATGAAAACAACAATAAAATTTCAAGCAGGTTGCTTGTTAAAACAGTTTCTTCACCTCTGGGTCCCTGCCTCCTGCACCCAGTGGTCCTTGCTACTTTCTTATTTTTTGATAGAGGAGTAGGGGACACATAATTAGAAAGCAATGAAACATACTGTCCCAAACTGGAAAATTTATCAGGTAAGAAAGAAGTGCTCTACTCTGTTCAGTCTAACAAGAACTTGTGAAACTTGCAAAAATTAATACATTTTTTTTGTATGTGATACATGTACACTAGATAATCCAATTAAAGCCATAGAAAAAAGCTGAAATTAAGATTCTTCTTGAGAAGAAACTTTCAGAGAAATTAAGTTTTTAATAAATGCTTTAATTTATGCATGTGTGGCATAATTCTGCATCAAGTCTCAATGATAAGCAGTTACTCAGTTCATGTACCTCTTGTAAGTAGTTACATGTACCTCATGCTGCATTAAATCAGATTTGTTTATACATATGGTTAAATTTAGTCACTAAGGTGGCTTTGTCATCACACAGTTGGGAATTTCACCTTTAAAGGTACAGCACTTAAACTAGCAGTTAAAAATAACAACCACAACAAAAAGCAATATTTACTTTATCCTGAGACTGGTTAACAGTGAATAAATCTCACATGCTCCTATCCATGCTTTGGAACCGTGTAATCTGCTGTTGAAGTGAGATGCCCCGTGAGGATCAAAACCTTCTCTCCAGGCATCTTCAATCATGGATTGAATCTTTGGGATACTAGGAATTAGTGCAGTATCTGGAACAGAAAAACTTTTGAATTGTTGTTACAGTGACTTTTGAACTGTTGTTATAGTCTATTAATTAAAAATATTCAGCTTCTTTTATAACAGGTAGTTGATGTTACAAAGATGCACCAAAGAAACTAAAGGTAAAATTTCAACCACGTTATTTCTTGCCAGTATTCACCTCTGATTCTTTAACAGTAAGTCCCAGTAATGTAACAACCATTTAATAGGTATCATTAACCTTACAAGACTTGCTGTATAAATGAAGAGGTAAAACATCAGTCAGCAGGTTGTCATCCAAGGTACGTGGAACAAACAGCATTTTGTTTAATACCTCTCAGGCAGTCATTGTAGAAGCTGTTTTGCAACAGTGAGGAAAGGAGCATTTGGAAATTCCTGTAACCACAACCCCAGCCTCTGTCGCCCAAAGATGAGTGGAAGTGATCTACTCCTGCTGAAAGCCACACACGCCTCACATCTTTGTTCTCATTCTGATAGTACATGCACAATGCTTCAATGACTCCTAAAGGAAGACAAAATAGGAAGCTTATCTGTAAAATGAGCTACTAAATTTGCCAGAAGATTCCCTCTCCAACCTGGAACAGATACAGATTAATACAATTTATTTTAAAACTTCATTACATTTAGAGCCCAAATCACAAAAGCAGTAGGTATTGCTGCTACTTAATTTCAACGGTCTTTACTTGGATAAATTTATGTACTATGAAGCTTTCAAAACTAAACCTATTTTTTCACTGAGGTTGCACAATTATTATTTTAAATTAAACAGCTTGGACTTAATTATAAATTGTGATAGTCAAAGGAACTAATACAATTATATAGAAAAGGTATTTCACCAGCATTCCTATGCCTCTGCCACCTCCAGTACAACATCTTAAAAACATTGCAATACTTATGCATACTAGGTAAACTTTTTATTTTCCCCAACTTATTTTTCCAGGAGAAACTAAGGGTGTAAAAAAAAAGGACACAACCAACAACAAATTATATGTTTTGTTAAAGACTAGTTTGGTCACTACAATCTAAGATAGAGAAAATAGTTTTAGTTGTATAATTTCACCTTCTTTACCTGATGTCTTCGTTTTCCCATCATCGATACCAGAAGCCAAACTTTCCATCATGTCAGCTTTTCTCTTATGATATTCAAAGGGCTGCATCCTTCCTCTATCAACTTCTCTTTCCATATTCTTTAGAAATTGCTGCTTGAAGCCACCAGAATTATCCAAGCCATATTGTCTCTGTTAGGGATGGAATGTGTATGATTTAAACCACATTTTTAGAATTCATCTTTTGTTCATGCAGTTTCTCAAATTCACTATGACTAACTTCAAAAAATTGTGAGACATAAAAACTTCAGAATTATAATTATTTTAGAACTGAAGACCAAGTTTCATTCCTGAACATGAATGTTGGACTAGGAAAAGTCACACCTGGAAGAGCAAACCTATCCCTCTGCTCCCTCTTGGCAGAGCCATTGGCACAGAGGCAGTCTGGCAAGGAGGTAGTCAGAGTGGGAAGTGAGTTACTACGGCTGTTAGATGGGAAACAGGACCTGGAGCAGGTGATGATATTCCAGTAAAGGAAAGCCAGGATGCTCAGAGCCTTTGGCACTCTGGCAGGGAATGTGCTCCAGACCGCACTGCAAAGCAGAGCACTAGAGTTGGCTGGAGCACAGGCAGCAGGTGTGCTGGGAGAACAGAACAGCAAGCACAGGGAGCAGCCAGCCCCATCCTGAGCCAGCACCACTCAAAGCTGTAAAGCCAAGTAGCTCAAGGCTGTCAAGTCCAGCACTCTGCCAGGACCAGCAATGCCAAGAGACTGAATTTGCTTCCAACCCATCCCTGCACCATTATCTCAACACAGACTGTGTGGCTTGCACAATCTCACCTGGTGAGGCCATTCCAGGACATTACAATTCCAAGATACTCAGCCTCTAAAGGCACAACTGGTTTTAAACTTACCATTTAGAAACAAGAGCATACCTGCAGCTTTTTAAATTCTTCCCTCTCTTGCTTCTCTTGTTCTGATCTCTGCCGTTCATCCTCTTCAGTTTGGAGTTGCTGAGCCAGCTCTAGATCTCTAATGTTTCCACCTACCCCAGAACATGCCAAAGTGAGGGGACTTAGAAGGTTAGTAATGATTGGAGGGATCATTTGCTTAATTTTTAGAGATTCCTTTCTAAGCAGACGGATGTAAACACAATTGGGCACCCCACATTTTTCTGAGCTACTAGTAACAAAAACTGAACAGGACTGACTGCATTCAGCCTACCAAGACTCAGACTCTTGGCTTGGACAAAGTTTATGCAGTTACTAGAGCAATTGCTTGGCAAATAATGCATGTACCACTGAGAAGACAGCTTTTGTTTACTGTGCTTCACTTCACTGTTAGCAAGAAGTCACAGCTCCTTTAATACCACTATTAGCATCTAGGACCATTGCTAGCAGTCTCAAAGAAGTGACAAAAATTAGAGAACTGAATAGGGAATCTCTAGGATTCTGTTAGCCATGTTATAAAATAAAATTAATTTAAATTTTTTACTTTAACGTTGTGATTAATGAATCAGCATAGTATTTGCAGAAATGAATTGAGAAAAAGTGAAGTTTTCATAAGCTATAAATTCTCAACTCATCACAGTGGAACATGCCACTGTAAACTCCACTTATGTAAGCCTTTTATAGAGCTAGAAAAACAAATATGTAATACTGCTGTCTTTTAAACATTTTTTGCTCTTTTTCTTTTGGCTAACATGGAGTCCATTTACTTAGCAATCATATACAGGCAACACTTTCTTTATTAGCATAATAATTAAGTAGAGCACTTGGGCAAGTGATAGGACTTTAACTATGTTAACTTCATTATACATATGTCCAAGTTCCCTTTAAATACAGAAATATTTATTTAAATTTTATATGACACTGTACACTAAAACATGCAAATATTTGCAAATGCTTTCAAGTGCCCTTTCACGTACCTTCAGAAAAGTTACGTTCCTCTAAGTGTAAATCCACATGTTCTTCAAGTATCTGAATGTTTGTACAGGTAAGACTACACATAGGACAATCATACAGCTGTTCGTCTCCTATGTCTAAAAAAGAAATGCAGTTTCTTGATTAATGCAATTCCTGGGGCTTTTTGCTAGAATTATCCTCGATATACAATCTACGACAAATACACAATAATGAAGTTTGTGTTGCCACTGAAATTCCCCAGTGAAAGGCAGCAAATTCCAAACAGCTGTTACTATCTTCACCACTTAAGAATTTGTATCTAAATATGTGAAAATTTTAAGACATATTTTCCTTCTTTCGATTAAGTTTTGCCCCATTTAACTTACAGATCACAATTTGCTATGATAAAATTTATATCAAGAAATGCTGTCTGAAATATCAAACCATTAATAAGAAGATGTGTTCTGCTAACTGAAAAATTTAACATTCATGAAATGACATCGCAGTTGTCAAGCTGAAAGAATAAATTATTCTGTTGATCTTCCTGCATTGCCTCAAATAGTTTTAGGATTATTATCATTATTGTTATTATTGAGGGTGCCACACAGCATGGGTAAAGTTCAAAAGGCTTTCTAGAGATCATCTAAGCACCTGGTAGAATGGTCACATTAAATAGACAAAGTTACACACAGCTTTTCCCAGTAATTTTTTAAACAATTCCAACTCTTTACAAACTCCCTTCACAAACTCTCCAGAGGAATGTATTCTAGTGTTTAACCACTCTCACAGTAACAAGAAGCGTTTTTGCATATAAATGGTATTCCTCATATTTTGACTTGAGCCCTCTGCCTGTTGTTCTGTCACTGGGAACCACGGACAAGTACCTGACTCCATCTTTACTGCCCTCCTCGAATCCCTAGATTTTATCACCAAACACAAGAACTGACATCCTGTGTTAGCAGTTTCTGGAAGGCATTTGTCCCAGCTACACGCTTATGACAGGTTGGAGGAAAACTTAGTGGTATAATTATCTAAATTCACCAGAAGTATGTGACACCACAAAATACAGTTTTCTGAAACGTGTTAAATACTTAAAAAAAAAAAAAACAAAAAAAACCACCTTAATACAACTAATTTTAAAGCAGAAACTGGCATGCAGGCAAGTATGTTATCCAAGCTCTGCATTATTTACACACATGGATGGAAAACGTCGTTCAATGCCACGACCTAGGGGCGGGTATATTCTTGGGGGGGAATTGTCAAGAAAAAACATTTTAATCACAGGCTGTGCAGTGTGGTTGACTGCACTGGCGCATTTTGCATCCTAACCATCATTTATCTAGCTTGTTACATCACAAATGGTACTCTTCTAAGGGTATTACCCACTAGCAGAGATGACACCTTTGTTTCTGAAATAACTACCATCATTCGGCCAGTTAGTAAACATAAAATTCTGCTCACGCCCGGAATAAACCACAGCACATAAATATAAAAGTTCTTCCTTTGCTCTAACCCCATCCCCCGGCCGGCTCCCCGTTGGCACCCCCGATCCCCGCGGAGATCCCTCCTCCCCCGCCGCCGCTCACCCGCGCCCGGGGCGCCCAGCAGGTGCCCGTGCCGCGCCCTGACGTGCTCCTCCAGCTCCAGCTCCCGCCCCGCCGCCTCCCCGCAGAACGGGCACTCGGGCGGTGCCCCGGGGCGGTGGCAGCCCGGCGGGCCCGGCTCCGGCCGGGCCGTCTCCATGCGCCGCCGGAGCTCGTCGCAGCCCGCAGCGGCGGCTCAGGGGCGAGCCTCGGAGGGCAGCGCCTATCCGCACACACCGCACAGCACCGTCGCGGCGACACGGGCACGGGACCCCTGCCCGCCTTCCCTTCCCTTCCTTTCCCTTCGCGCCCCCGCGCGCTTCCCGCTGGGAAGTGCCGCCTCCCGGCCCGGGGCGGGCTCGTGCCGCGCAGGGTCTGCTGGGAGCGACGGCCCCGCCCCCCGGCCGGTGCGGCGCGCGGCGGGGCGGCGTCCGCCATCTTGCATCGGTGTCTGCCGCCGGTGCCGAGCGCTCCGGAGCGGCGATCTCGCGTTTGGACGGCGCCGGGCGCGTCCGCCGCGATGGGTAAGGAGGGAGAAGCGCCGAGAACCGGCGGGTAGGGGCAGCAGCGGCTGCACCGCTTGTGGGGCGGAGTGCCCCGTGCAGGCCAGTCAGCCGCTGGATCCGGCGGGACATTGCCCGCGTGGCACTCAGTCGGGGCTGGGACGGGGTGTCCGCTTTCTCTGGCAAGAGGGCCCTGCCGCCCTCCCCCTTCCCTGCCTTGCTGCTGGTGGGGAGGGCTTTCCACCCCTTCTGCTGGGGACGTGAGTGAAGAGCGTCGCTCCTCGCTGCGTGCAGCCGGGCGGGCTGGCTGGGCGAGTGCCCGGCCTGTGGGGCTGACGGGTCAGTCGGTCCTGGCGGTCTCGGTCCGTGCGGGCTGGGCCGGTGCGGAGCCTGCGGGCAGCGTCCGGCCGCGGAGGGGCCGGAGGCACAGCGAGGTGCCGTGTTTAGTGAGCCCTGTGTAGACAAGAAGGAGGAGAAAAAAGTAGTGTGATAGGTCTTAGACTATTCACAACAAGTGGGCGCAATGCAGGATGTGGTGGGTGGAGGGATTTGATGTTAAAACGGGTATAGTTCTGTAGCACAGAAGTGCAGGCTTGCTTAGGTCTAGATGCAGAACGCGTGAAACCAGGGACTGCCAGTCTTCTCGCCCTTACGATGTCTGTATTAAAAGCCTCGTGGGGGGACTGAAACTGTAAATTTCTCAGCTTTTCTTTTTAAAAACCGTTTCGATGAGACCTTCCTTCCAGTTGACCTTCTGTAACTCCTAACAGAGCTAGCGACTGGGTTACTTTGAATGTGTATTTCTCTTGTTCAGTCAATTTCTTGGCCTGACAGTTTGTTTCATTGGCACAACTAAATTAAGGCATGAACGAGTAAGAAAGGGATGGTGTTCTAGGTGTAGATAATCCTGCAGCATTGTTGGGAAAATAAAGTTAAATGACTGTTGCTAGAAATTTGCTTTAGACAGTGGCATGCTTAGCCTTGTTGTGCGGAGTTAGGTTCTTGTAAAGCAAATGCTTGGGTGAAACAGGGTGCTGAGTCCTTGTGTTGTTGTCTTAGTGTCAAGCCTAAGCCTGCACTCTGTTTTCCTCTCATGGCTTGTGTTTATTGCTTAGTGGTCCTTAGTACTACTGATAAAAAAAAAGAAAAGAAAACAAACAAAAAACAAACCCAAAAGAAATTTTCTCAGCATGGAAGTTGCCAGAGAATTGTGCACAGCTCAGGAGCTGTAGTCAGGAGCTGTAGTTAACGTGTTTTCTCCTTGTAGAATTCTAAAGGAGTGATAGTTTGTGTAGTGTCTTGTTTTTGACAGTTGTTTCTCAGATGGAGGCTTCAGTTCTACCTTTAAAAAAAGGCACCATGCTATTAACAACTTTTTCCACTCCATTTGATCATTCTGGTGACAGAATCGTGAACTATCACTTTTATCTTTCCACAGCTGATATACCTGAAATGACAGTAAGATTCTGATCTTCTAAATCCATTAAAAGAACTGGTAATTGGAGTGAGATAATAATTTTGTTAGTTTAAAATGAAAAAGAGTATGCCTGTCTGGTGTTACAGACCCTTAAATTATTTTCCTGCACACAGTTTAGAAGGAAAAGTGTAGCCCTTAGATTTGGTTATGTTTGTGAGATAGTGAAATTGCCATAGGTATTAAATGAAGCAGTAATTATTGCAGGTTTTCTTCTTGGATTTGTCCTTATTCTTAATACATTTAATGTCATCTTTATGAGAGGAAATTTCTTTGCTTGCTTGCTTGCTGACAGAATCAAAATTTAGCAGCGTAATGTCTTTGCTTTTTGTTTTTCAATTTACTTGGGATATACAGTTTCTTTTTGCAGTGGCTTATGCTCTTAAATGCTGTATCTGGTCCTCAAGATATATTTTAATCTGCAGTTTTGAAATGCCTATCTAAGCATAGTTTTTCTGTGATTTCTGCATTAAAGGTTTTTGTTGATAAGCTGTATTGCAAACAGATGCAGGAATACATAGCAGCTGCTGTAGATATTTTTGTAGTACAAGGGATTGCAGGTTTGGTCTTTTGGAGTAATTTTGTGTTTTTTCAATAGACAACATGGCAAGCCCGGGTAAAGATAACTTCAGAATGAAAAGCTACAAGAATAATGCACTTAATCCCCAAGAAATGCGCAGGAGAAGAGAGGAGGAAGGAATCCAGCTTCGGAAACAGAAAAGAGAAGAGCAGGTAAGCATCTTGGGGGGCTGCTCACTGTTCAGTACCTGTGGAGCTGTATTCAGGGGCCTGAAAGGACTTGAGCAGACTAGAGTGAAATCCAGGAGTGCCAGGTTGAATGTCTGTTTTCTTTGCAATTGTGGGAAGCACCAGACACCTCTCAATAGTGTCATAAAAAAAATGAACAGAAGCCCTTTTAGGTTACTGCGGCACACATAGGATAGAGCTGTGACTTTTAACTTTAATTTGTAGTCTAGGTTTAAGCATGTGAGACTAGACCAAAAGAACACTCATATTTCCAGCAAGGATTTGAAACCTTGCATTCTCTGCTAAAGCTGGGGTCAAAGTTTTGCTGTGTGAAGGGAGAGAATTATTTTCATCTTTGATACCATGCTTCAAATTGTCTAAGAGCTCTTAATAAAGTGGCTACCAGTTAGTGTCCCTGAACTATTATACAAACATTTCCAGTTGTTCTCATTGAAATTTCAGTGATCAGAGTACGTAGAACATTGTATTATTAAGTGGTTTGTCATAGTTCCTCTTCACAAAGTGTTTAGTAGTTTCTTGCCAGGAAGGTAAAGAATGTAGTTTGTTTTTCTGTTTGGTCTAAAGTGGATGAGTTTGTCTCCCACAACTTAGAGAGTGTCCCAGGCTCTGATCCACAGTTTTCTCTGAGGTGGGAATGCTTACTCTTCTACTGGGAAGGTGGTGCATGGAAAAAGAATTTCAATTATTTGGGCCAGAGGGGTAAGAGTCAGAAATGGTGTGGTACTGGAGCACTTACCTGTTGCATGGGTAACTGCACTGCAGCAGTTTCAGCAAAACTGCTGGAAGTTTTGTTTACATATTTTGTAGTAAATGCTCCCTAGATAAATTATGAAAATAATGGGTGTTTCATCTCCCATGCTGACTGTTGTAACAATGAGACTACTGTTATGCTCTGCTTCATCTTAGTTTGTTGGACTGGTGTTTTTCAGGTCTTCCTGACCTGAGAATGAGTTTATGCAGGGAGATGAGAGCACTTGTGCTCCTGAAGAAATTGTGACTGGTGGAAAGTCCAAACAAGTTTATACTTTTCAACCAAGAATTTATGTGTCCTTGTTGAGTGCTAGAAAGAGTGGCTGGTCTTCCGAAAATGGAATGTTGTTTGTTCTTTCTTTGTGGGTTTAAATGGAATTAAACCTCATTTGCATTCAGGATTCTGTAGTTGTTTTGTGTCCAGAACTACACCCAGCCCATAAGTGCGTCAAACAGGGGAGAGAATGCCTTGATTTAGTTTCCTGTTAATATAGAGCTGGATATAAGCATGGTGTTGTTCTGCAGTTTTGGACATGTAGAACAAAAGAAACCTAGGTCTCTATACACCTACAGGGACAAAACTGTCAGGATTTATAGGTGGTTTCAGGTGAAATCTTAGTCAATGGACTGAAAGTCTATAATTTCTTTCGACAAATGCAATATTCTTAGAATTGTTGGTTACACTAGCTGTAAGTATAGTACTGGAATAAATATAAAAACTTAGGTTTGGTTTCTAGAAGAGACCACGTCAATGCGAATGTTTTGCTTGTATGCCAGAAAATGAAGAGGCACTCATGGAATATAGTTTATTAAATGCAACAGTGCTCATATGTATTCCGAGCATAGGCAGTGCATGCAGCCAATCGTAAAGCGATTTTTGGACACTGAGAGTGTTTAATGTTGCATGGCTTAGAAGTTCGCCTCAAAGCTACACTGTTTTTTTATCTTCTATGTGAAAATCATGTTTCTGGTTTAATCTTTCCTCAGCTGGGTATAAAATACAGGTGCTGCTTAGTAGTCTTCTGTAGAAGGGAGGAATGCAGTGTGCTGAAACACAAACATTGCCTATATGTTGATGATTTCGGCTTATAAACTAAGAAAGGGGAAAGTAGCTTGTAGAATACATTTCTTGCTTAAAATGCATGCTAATTATGAGGGATAAAAGATTAAAAGCAAAAAGATCTGTATCTTCTTTGTGGGGAAGAAATACGAATCTTTATAGCTAGTAACAACTTAGTTCTAAATGTCTATCTGAGGTGTTGCTCAAGATACAGATAGCATGGTTTTTCTCTTTTATGTTATCTAAACTTTTGTATAGAATTCCCCTTGCATGGGTGGATAGGAAGGTGAGTAGGTAACATTTTTTGACTGGTATTGGTGAAAGCGTTTCTTCAAGTGTATATCATCAGTGCCCACACTTCGGTAACTGCTAATGTCTCCCCAAAATTTCCCCTTTGTTCAGCTGTTTAAACGCCGAAATGTGTCTCTCCCGGGAAATGAAGAATCCATGATAGAAAGCCCAATTCAGGATCCTGACGTCAGCTCTACTGTTCCTATTCCAGAGGTAAATACTTAAGAGTGCGTTTAGAATGTTATTTATCAACATACATAGTACTATACTATAAGAAATCCTTCTTGCATTTTTAGGAAGAAGTTATTACGGTAGATATGGTACAGATGATTTTTTCAGATGATCCTGATCAGCAGCTCACCGCAACTCAGAAATTCAGAAAATTGTTATCTAAAGGTAAACATTGCCTGTTTTTCTCTATTTGCTTCCTTCTGTGTTATTATGAGTTATACTTAGAGTCAGTTAACCTTTAGTTATGTTTTATTTTAAAATAGCTCTTGCAGAAACTTGTAGTTCTGTTTATAAAGAAACTGCCAAATCTCTTCTGACTAATGACTAAATACAAAAGTCTTCATTGTTTTGATGTTAAGTCTTTCAGTCAAAATAAAAAACAAGGATGTTTTTGATTGAGGCATCCAGGGTAGTAACTGATTGTGTACTAACATACTTAGAGTAATTGTTTTAGTAGTTCAACTTCTCATTCCCATTCTCTGTACTCAAGGGGGAAAAAATTACATGGCTAGCAAAGAAGAGTTGTAACTTGTTTTTGTTGGGGCTGTAAAACATGCAATCTTAAGGTGATGCTGGTATGTGTATAGCATGCTAGGTAAATGTGTGCTTGGTCTTTTAAAATAGTATCCAGTAACCATAATTGCTCTGCCACTGACCTGAGCTGTTAGTGGAAAGAACAGTGTCTGTGATGTGTTACTAAGGTGCAAATGGATAATAATATGTGTTACTGTTATTATATGTAACAGGATGTTTGCTACTTAAAAGAGAAGATCTACAATCTTCTCAAGTGAAAAGTTTGTAACTCCTTTTGAAAAGAAAATGATTGAATGAAATTGTGAGAGTATCTACAAATTGTATTCATTTTTTTTTTGTCATACTGAAAAAGTAATTTATTTGGTCTTTTTACACAGATATGTTTGTTTTTATTCCCTAGAGCCTAATCCACCTATAGATGAAGTCATTCAAAAACCAGGAGTAGTACAGAGATTTGTGAAATTTCTAGAGAGGAGTGAAAATTACACTCTGCAAGTGAGTTCAGCTCATACTGACTGGGGGTTTGGAGTGGGATTAGAAACCTTCCAAAAGAGTTTTGGAAGGCATATGTTGTTTAGTTTGGTGGGGGGTTTTAGTAACCAAATGTAGTTATTTTTCTCCACTGAAGCCATATGTTTTATTACTGCTAAAAATGTGATTTGACTTCATGATTTTCATAGTAGTCTTTAGGGTCATGTATTCAGCAGGATAAAAACTTGGGTGTTGAAAGCAGAAGGTGTTCAAGAGGATTTACAGAGTGGTATATTAAGATCATCAGCAATTATGTGTGAGCAGAATCTGTCTCATTAAGTGTTGAATAGTTGAATATACTGTAGAACTTTTCAATTGAAATCTTAGGGAAAAAATTTACAGGAAACTGAAAGGCTTGTTGAAACCCTTTTAGAAAATCTTTGAGAAATATCTAATCAATGGTAGGAGTAACTAGTTCTGTAACTCTCCCATGGGAATAGCACTTAGGCCTCATGGACATTTATTCTAGAAGAATTAACTTAATATTGAGTAAACAAAAGGTATTTGTACTTGTTAATAGTGACTCAAAATCTTTCTTCTTTTGGTAAGCCAAAAGCTAAAAATATTAGTATTACTATTACTGTCATAAAATTACTGAAGGTTCTTACTAAATAGAGATTTTGTCAATGCCAGGTATTTTGTTGTATAGAAAGTTCTATAATAGGAATTGCATTTCAGTGGAAAGTAAAAAAAGTTGGAAAATTAACCTCTGAAACTCCTATGTCAAATTTCATGTCATGATTTTAAGTTTTACTGCTGAGTGGTTTAACATGGTTTTGTTTGTGTTCCTCAACAGTTTGAAGCAGCTTGGGCTTTGACAAACATAGCATCTGGAACTTTCTTACACACCAAAGTTGTAATTGAAACTGGAGCTGTTCCCATTTTTATTAAGTTGCTTAGCTCAGAACACGAAGATGTACAGGAGCAGGTAACTGTCTTCTTGAGAGATTTTATAACTACTTAAAATTCAGTTATGAATGTCTCTTTTGGGGTGTGTGAGGTTAGAGAGGCTTTGAGCCCCATTTGCCTACTAGCTAGTTGATCTGCCTCCAGGAAGATAAAATCTTACTGTCACTATTTTTTCCCTCGTGGATTTTTTTTCTATTCTACAATATTTGCTGTAAAAAGTATAGATTATCTGTAAAAGTCGATTTGCAAGCATGTATAAATTCACTTGGATGCTTTGCTTTTTAAGGCAGTATGGGCTCTTGGGAACATTGCTGGTGATAATGCAGAATGCAGAGACTTTGTTTTGAACTGTGGAATATTGCCACCTCTCTTGGAGTAAGTATTGTAAACTAATATGAAAACTAATATTAACTAATAATAACTAATATAAACTAATAATATTGTAAATGAAATGAAAACTTCAGTTTAGAATTTACTTGAAAAGAATATAAGTTTTAGTCTAAATTGAAAATCATAACAATATAATAAGAAACAATTTAATGTTTTGGATTACATGAGCTTCATGTATATCTTTAATTAATTAGTCCATAACTGGGAACTTTTCAATGTTTGCAAAAGGAGAGAAGTGTTACTTCACAGGTATGAAATTTCTGTATTGTGCCAAATCTGTGTTGTTAGATTTCTGAATATATGGGGTGGGAGACAAGGTTTAATTCCCACTGGTATTTATATGGTTCCATGTGCCTGGGCAATAGGCTGTTTTCTCCATCTTTGTTCAGTAGCTCCAAGCTCTAGTTTTTGTCTATTTACTTGCTGGGGTGAGCTCACAAAGTAGTTTTTACCTGAGTTGTATTCCACTAGAAGATTTGTCTTCACTAGGAATATCATTCCAGCATTTACTATGTGCTTGCCATAGTATTTTCATCACAGGGAAAAATTTGCACAGCACAAATGTTGCTCAGTTTATTACCTTTTAAAGTAATAAAACAACTTAAAACATTCATTAAATAGCTTATAATAGCAGAGAAGATCATGATTACCTTCACCAAGGGCTAAAAGAATTAACATTTTATGCATTTTGGTATGTATCTGAAAGTGAAGCTGGTCTTTCAGGTGTTGAATCTTTCATGTTCTATTTGGCAAAAATAGAAGTTATTTTTTACAAGAACTTCCAAGCTTTTTATTTTTATTATTATTAATTACATTCTCTGAATGAAAACATTGAAGTTCACTCCATGCAGGGTTGCATCTCCTAGCCCCTTCTAAAGACCCTCAAAAAGGTTTATTTGAATGACATTTTATATAAACAGTTGTTTACTTTATATGCATGTCTGTGATTTGGGAATGAGACATCCCAAAATTATGCAAAATAATCTGCTCAGATTCAGTTAATTTTAAGAAAATAGCTGCAGCATGTAAGATATGAAGATAAATAAATTTAAACTAGTGACCAATAATAGATTTTCTCTTCCTTGTGTGATGTTCTGTTGGTAACAATAGAGATAAAATTATCTAAATTTTAAGAAGAAATTACTTTTTTTGTTATTGTTGTCTCTCACAGATTGTTAACAAATTCGAATCGTCTTACAACAACTAGAAATGCAGTCTGGGCACTCTCAAATCTTTGTAGAGGAAAGAATCCACCTCCAGATTTCAGTAAGGTATAATAAAGTAATTTTGAGATATCAGAAAGCTAAAGAATACTTATGTTCATAATATTTTAAAACAAACAGAATTTTTGAATCTGGATATAGACATATATTTTAAGTCTTTTATGTCATCACATGGTCTTGCTTATCTGTTGTATCTGTGAAAAATCATATACTTTGGCACCCATCAGCAATAAAATAACTTAGTCAACACTGGTGTGAAGTGACAGACAAATTATAAATTCAGCACTAAACCATGTAGGGCTGTATTTTGTTCTGTACTGTTGTAGAGAATGTGAGTTATAGTTGAAACGTCCTCTTTTTTTTTTTTTTTTTTTTTTTTTTTGTTCTATGATTGTGAGTGCATGCTGCATGAACAAAATTTTGAGTATCCTGCTCTGTCAGGTGCAGTTAAATCAGACTATGATGACAGAGAGCACCTGCATGCTCTCCCCTTTATTTTCCTTCTTCTCTCTAGTATGTGGCTGTAAAAACTGTAGAGACTAGTAGAAGCTTTACCTAAGAAATTAATTTCTAGTAACGTTAATGACTTTAAAAAAGCGGAACATTGGATAGTCTGAGGTTAAATGATCATTAATCTGGAGAGAGTTTATCTCATGAGTTAGTAATTACTAACTAGTAGTTTTTGTTACTTAATAATTCTTGAAGAAATATTAACAAAAAGAGGGGATTTCTGATGTCAGTTAATGGGTCATCTCACAATGACTCTGCCTAACCTATATACTTCACTAGTATTTTGTTCTGGTAGTGAAAAAACAAGATTTTTTGCTGCTTGAATCCAAAACCTCAGAGGAAAAGGATGCACTATAAGAATATGTCCTCTGCTTTTTGCCCCTTACAACATCAGCAGTTGGACACATAACAGAGACTGAATTTGCAAAATTCATGTAAGGTAAAGAGTTAAGTTCTACAAAGAATATGAAATCCCCAGGCTATACAACAGACACCTGTCAGGTTCCAAATGGTGTTAAGATGGTCTAGTTCATTTGGCTCTGTGTGGAAGTTACAGAGATTAAAGCCAGAATGTACAGCAGCAGTGAGAATTGAAATGAGACATTGCTTTTTTCACTGGTTCAGTGAATGTTGGTTGCTGTGTGAGTTACTCTAGGTTGGTCATTACAAATAGCTGCCAATACTCCTACAAAGCCAGCAATAAAAAACCCCAAACTTTATTACTTTGAGATTCTGCTCTCTGAATGATTAAAAAAGCATCAGTAATTCCTGTAAAAGCAGATAGTTTTTGTTTAAGAACAATCATATACTTTATGCAGTATCTCTCAATAAACAGACTGTGAATCAGAATTCATCCAATTTGCTGGCTTGAATTGGATATCTGGTTTAATCAGAAAGTGTTCTACCTGGGTCCTCATTCATCAACAACCTCGTGTACTTAAGCAGTAAATAATTTTGCACATTTATGCCTTTGCAGAGTGTTCTCTGAAACTTGAACAGTATGGAACACCTAATTTTATGCAATATTTTTCTTTAACCTAGGTTGCTCCTTGCTTAAATGTTTTATCAAGACTGTTGTTTAGCAGTGACCCGGATGTATTAGCAGATGCTTGCTGGGCCCTCTCTTACCTTTCAGATGGTCCTAATGATAAAATTCAAGCTGTTATTGATTCTGGAGTGTGTCGAAGATTGGTAGAGCTGCTTATGTAAGTCTTCTCACCAAATAAATGTCTTACAGTACTGTTAATGTTAAAATTGAGCTGTGTTTTCTCGCCTGAAGTCTTAATTTATTTTTGTGGAAAGTGATGAATATGAATTCAGTCTGAAGTCTTTTAAGCTCCTTGCTAGGTTGCTTGGCTCCTACAATTATTCCTGACATTGACAGTGAAAAAAGTTTTCTCCAAAGTATTCTATTATATTCCCTAAAATTTAGTGTAGGATTTCATATAAATGAAGGAATAGAAGGGCAAAGACTGAAGAGCAATGTTGAATTGTAATTTTTTTTTTTAATTTTACTGTTGTTCTTTTCTAGGACATATAATTGCTCTACAGATAGTTTTTGTACTCAGTGAAGTCCAGAGGCTGGCTAAAACCGCTTTTAAACTGTTCCAATATATTTGGGTTATAGTTCATTGTTTTCCTGGAAAGGAAGACTAAATCCCTGTGTTCATGTGGGACTGCAGAGTAGGTCTGGGATAGTAGTTCCCAGCACAGACAGTTCAGCACATTTGCCTGTGAAAAGTTCATTTTTGTAGCTGTTGGGAAAGGGAAGATTGGTTTCTCTTGCATAGAAGCTCTAGGACAACTGTGTAATTTCCTTCCCCCACACATCAGGCAGCTGAGTATGGACTTCATGTGCTGGCTTCTAGATTATTGACTCACAAAAGGGGTAATTTTGCTTACAAAACATACTGCGCTTTAGTATACACCTTATACACCCCCTCTGTTTCTGTGGATATTGAATGACAAATGTTCCACTATTGCATTTAATAATAGTTGAGCTAGGCTGGATCTGCTGAGCAGATTGCTCTAAGTTGTATTGTTTCATAGAGGTGCTCAGTCTTTGAACCAGCAATTCAGTTGTGGATTTGCAGTAGTCAAATTTGGCTAAATAGGAAAAGTGCAATGAGTAATAGAGTGTTTTTTGATAACTAAATACTTAGCATGTGAAGTAAACCATTGTTTGCTGAAAATGCAAAATTATTCTTTTAACACTTGGTAATATCAAGCAATATAATATTTGTCTCCAGGCATAATGATTACAAGGTGGTATCCCCTGCATTAAGAGCAGTTGGAAATATTGTTACTGGGGATGATATCCAAACACAGGTAAGACTAGTTGATTTAAGAAAAATTATTTGGCAAGACAAAATTTTGTAAAAACTTTGACAGAATACATGTCCAATACAGGTATCTGCATGCGTCACTGAAAGAGACTTTCTAGAAATCTATGTTGTTGATTTAGTAGTTTATGCTCCTACTTTAAGCATTAAGTTAAAGCAAGAAAGAATTTTTTTTTACAGTATTGTATGTAGTCAATTGCTTCTCTGTATGATGTTTCTGTATGATACTTTGACTGGTTTTGTTTGTTTTTTGGTTCTCTTCCTTACAGGGGGTTCAGTTATTTATTATGGTTCCCCTTTTTTCAGTCTTAAAGGCAGTCAAGGTTTTCACTTCTGTGATTGTCCATGATTTGTTCATGAATTTGTATGTGATCGTCTTACTGATGTATTTTATTCTAAAGATCTATTTTATTGGTTTTAGGCAATGGCATTGATTTTGAAGCAATGCAGGAAATAGGAAGATAGGTCCTGCTTTAAAAATAATTCTCTTAGAAAGGCTGACAGTATTAGGGTGTAAAGAACATGGAAAAATGTTAATTGCATAATTTGTGAGCTCTAGAGGAAAGGATTTTGCTAAGGAATTAAATGGAAAACATCTCTTAAAAAATTAACAAATAACTATACAAATTAGATGCGCACTTGTTGATCGTTTTGACTTACTCATATTTTAGTCTTAAGCAGCCTTACTTGGTTTTGCTATTGTCAGTCTGAACTTTATTGAAGGTAGATTCTTTCAAATTGTTGGATTGTCTGGTCACGTACTAGAACATTGAACAATTTGTTTTTGCAGGATATGACACTTCATATATGTAAATGTGTTGCAAAAATCTTTTGAAGTCTTCAGTAAAATGCTTTTATATATATATATCACAAGGCTGTATATGTATATATATATATATATTTTTTTTTTTTTTTTTACATATATATATAGTACAACCCAGTTTTCAACTTTTTAATTATTT
Source organism: Turdus rufiventris (assembly GCA_013186435.1). NCBI lineage: Eukaryota > Metazoa > Chordata > Aves > Passeriformes > Turdidae > Turdus > Turdus rufiventris. The sequence continues at coordinate 1,113,970 of PYHW01010093.1, forward strand.
TAGGTGATTCTAAACTGCTCTGCATTACCGTGTCTCTTGCACTTGCTTAGTAGTCCCAAGGAATCTATCAGAAAAGAAGCATGCTGGACTGTTTCAAATATAACTGCAGGAAACAGAGCTCAGATTCAGGTAAAGCCTGGGAAACTGTTACTTGGTTTTGTTTTCATTTCACTACTTCACTTGATTTGTAAATGGATACTACACTGACTCTGCATGATTTATTTTAGTTCTAACTTCTATAATTTTACCTAATGTAAATGTTTTATTCTAAACTTTGAGATACTATTTTAAAGAGAAATAGCTGTCACAATTTGTACTATGAATTTGTCAGTAAAAAAGGAACCAGTTTGTTTTGGTGAATATTTTGCTTGGATAAAGGATGTGATGTCATCAATACTGAGTTGTACTCTTGTGGAAATTACTGCATCCTGACTATTGTTCCAGGTGTCTGGAGCTATCTGAAAAAAGGTTCTGATCAATAAAAATGAGAATTCTGAATCAGAATACATATTCCAAAATTATTTCCCCCCTTCTACTTCAATCAGAGGTGAAAATGTTTCTTCCTGATGTAACTAAAGCATTTAATAAAGTCTTCAATTACAGACATAGTCTCTCTATGGCCAGCACAGACATCGATAAAATGGAAAATTTTGTTCTGAGGCTTCATCTTTAGTTCAAAAACTCGGGATGTGTTGTATGGTTTTTTAAATGGGCCAATTCAGTAAGCTGTGCTCTGCCCACCAGAAACTGAGAAATAAAAAACTCAAAGTATTCTGGTGGCCACTGTAGTGCAATGTTGGAATCATTCTGAAATTCAGTTTAGCATTTCTTGTTTGTATGGCATCATCTAAACAGTGTTCTTTACTTTGATATCCACAGGCATCACTAATTCTTGTAGTTAAGGCTATAAGTGTTCTAAAGTCTTTATTAATGGTTGTAAAATGTTACAATTTCATCTCTCAGGCTGTTATAGATGCAAATATTTTTCCAATATTGATTGAAATTCTTCAAAAAGCTGAATTTCGCACCAGAAAAGAGGCAGCATGGGCCATAACTAATGCAACATCAGGAGGAACCCCTGAACAGATCAGGTAAGTTTGTGTATGTTAGTATTTTCTCTGCCTAACCATCTTCTATAACTCATTTGGATTTCTGCATTTGAATCTTGACAGTCATAGCACCAAAATCTTAAACATAGCCTCATTTCCTTGAAACTCTGTACAGAGGCTTAATGTAGAAATTCAGAAAAATCAAGACGTACATACAACAAACTTAATAAATAATTACTACTTTGTTTCAGGGGTGTTGCACCTAAAACTTTCACAGACTTACCTTCCACAACTGATATTGCATTCTTAAACACAATTGGAACAGATGATGAACAGTTTCAGTGTTTGAAAATGGAAAACTGTGGGGGATTCTTTAGAAACTTGTGCAGTGAGATTGTATATTTGGAGACAGACTTCAGGAATTTTAGTGGTTTCTTCAAGTATTTTAAACTCACTATCAGTATTATTTTAAAGCAAATAGCTGAACTCCTTGCTTAGAACTGAGTTTGATTAAACTTTTACTGCAGTAGCTATTTATATGCTGCAAAGGTAGAATTGCTAGAATAAAATACTCTCTGATTTCTCTGAGTGCTGTAGAATAATGATCACTTTGAATCAGTAGCTAATAATTTGATTTATAATTTACTATATTATTTGGAAGCCAGAACTGAAAGGGATGTGGTAACAGGGATAACAAAGGAAAGTGTCTTGTTTTTAGTTTTTTTTAAAATATAATATATTTTAATATATAAATAATGTATAATATTATAATATATAATATTTTATTCTAAATATATATATAATGTAACATTTCAAAATCTAACATTTTAAAAATAAATTTTAATTAAGGATCTTCACATAGTAAATGTGCACATAGTACCGTAACAATGGCTTCTCATAAAAAATGCATGCATATTATTGGTGTCATGAAGTTTTAGTCCTCCTAATGTCCTCAGAATACTACTGCCTAATGCAGGATAGTTTTAAAACACTGAATTAAACTATATTTAGACAAACGTCGTTGTCTTCATCTTGCTTACATGGTAGAAGCTAGGACACGGGCTATGACTTGTGAAAGTTCATACACAATTTTTTTCAAAATTGGGAAAAGGAGTGGAATATTCAAAATCCCAGTATTTTTGTATTTATGGTTACATTCTTCTCTTTATAGTAGGTGATGCTAATATCTTAATGAACTGCTAGTGTGGACTGTGGTAGCACAGAACAGTGCCCAGTATTCTTACATGTATCTATTGTGTTTACTAGATATTTTTACCACTAGAAAATTCTAACTGCCTGTGAGAATAACTTCCTGCTAAATTTTTGTCTTATATTCCATTAAGCCCACCTGAAGGTTGTAGGTAAAAAGAAGATAAAAACACTGCAGAGTTCACACTCCAGTTGGGAATACATGGATAAGTTGTAATATTTATTTTATTTTGGGCCAAGTTTCTCTTTGTATTGTTGCATGTTTTAGAAATTTTATTTCAGCCACTTTTTTTAGCAGAAGTATCAATAGCAGTAGACTGGTATGTTGGAATAAGTGTACTGGATTATCAGTTCTTTTCCCCTTCCTCTTTTTTTTTTTTTTTTTTTTTTTTTTCTGTTATATAGGTATTTGGTAGCACTAGGTTGTACCAAGCCTCTTTGTGACCTCCTGACTGTGATGGATTCAAAAATAGTACAGGTGGCTTTAAATGGACTTGAAAATATTCTGCGTCTTGGAGAACAAGAGTCAAAGCAAAATGGAATCGGCACTAATCCTTATTGTGCGCTCATAGAGGAAGCCTATGGTAAGAACACTTCTTGTAAAGCTACATACTTGAACTTCCTTATTCTAGGCTGTAGAAACAAAACCACTGTGAGTAATTTTGAAATTTGCAGATAAGTTTTAATATAAGAATTACTCCAAGTATAAGTAGACATAAAGTATCACCAATTAAGTAACGTAACTTTTAGAGGAAAGTGGTTAAATGCAGAAAATGCCTGGGTGTTTGTGGTCGGTTTAAATATCCCTCTAGAGAAGCATTCTCAGAAGGGTTTAATACAGGTGTCCCAGTCTATTGGAACCATGCTTTGCATAAAATTATCAGCCGTTGCTAAATACAGTTTTTAATACATAATTACATAGTCCTGTCTGCTACAGTTTCATTACCAACAGGGATGTAAGATCAAGGTTTTTTTTAATTGATCCCAAAGTTGGATCACTTTTTAAAATAGTAAATAAATATCAGTAACAGCAAAATCAAATTCACATCATAAAACTAAATACGTTTTTACTTTTGCAAGTATTTTGTGTAGTTTCTTATAAAAGTTCTTGAATTAAACCACTACATAAAGGCATTCTGGAAAAACTAATTTGTGGAATTTCATGACTGGATTCTTTTGCAATTGACTTATAATGAAACTGGCATTCTTTATGGAGAGTTGCCTTTTTATAGCTCTGACAAAACAAAATTGGCAGACATTTGTATTTCAGAAACTGCTAGCAACTAAGAGAACTGTGGTTATAACTGGCCATATTATATCTGATTAGATGGTACTAACTTTTCTGCAAAGCGGTCTTTACATCTGAATTCCCTGTTACAGAGTTTTGTTTTTTTTAATCAAGTGTGTGCTTGAAGAACTTAGTAATTAAATGCATAAGAGGATTAAGTACTGAAGACTTTAATGGAATTTATTGTGTTGCAGATTTTCTGTCCATTCATAATTTTAAGTATTGACTCTCTAGGTTCTCTTCTTTCCTTCAGCACTTAAGCATAGGCTGCTGAAGCTGTAGAGTATAAGTTCAAGTAAGGAAAACCAGCTGATTATATCACCCTCCTTGCTTTGATCTCTGCAGTCACCAGAAGGATTAATTTGAGCTCTTTCTAATCCAACTTAAGTGGAAAGTATATTACTTAAAAAAAGCTAAACAAGAATTTTATATCAATCTAACTGCCTAGCACTTAATTCAGCCAAAAGATCAGAGGCTATGTCCTCTACTTGCAAAATAGTAAGCATTCCAAAAGGTAGTATCTTTAAATCTTACCATTAAATTCAAAAGAAGATACCAGACTGTGCCCGTTGACAACTCCATGAGTGGAGATAGAATTTAGACTTGGGGAAGACTTTAAGAGTAGAAGAGCAGAAATTGGGATATTAGTAAAATGGAAATGCTTCTAGCATATTTTAAAAATTATTTTGGACACCAGAAAATGAAGACTAGAAATACATGGGTTAGGAAATTAAGAACCAGTGATACCAATTTAATTGAGGTGACTAGGGGATTGCATCTTTTGATCTTAAGAAGTGTTGCTATACTATAAGCTGTTTTCATTTGAATTCATCATTCATTCAAGCAACTATATTTTTGAAAATGTTCTATTTTGAATTTAGGACTTGATAAAATTGAATTTCTTCAGAGGCATGAAAACCAAGAGATCTACCAAAAGGCTTTTGAACTCATAGAACATTATTTTGGTGTCGAAGAAGAGGACTCTAGTATTGCACCTCAGGTGGATGAAAGTCAGCAGCAGTTTGTGTTTCAACAGCAGGAGGCTCCAATGGAGGGGTTCCAGCTCTAAACTACTGAAGAGAATATAAGCATAAAATTTAAACACTTGTACGGTTTGGGGTTTTTTTTCTCAGAGGTCTTTTCTTTATGGCCAAAGTTAGAGGGAAAACTGAATATGTTTTGCAGAAATAGATGAAGAAACAGCTCATGCACTTTTATATATTGTGTTAGAGACAACTGTTCTCTGTTTCGTATTTGTGTTCTTCATTATCTTTTATGTACAGAAAGCAACTGTGAGTAATCATGTCTAAAAGCATTAAATGTGATTTAACAAGAACTTTTTAGCTAAGACTTGGTAGGATTTTAGGTAATAGTTCTGAATTTTTAATGTAGTCTCAAACTTCATATCAGCAATACAGTTACTGACAGTTGAATTTTTGGCAGTAGGCTTGACTTGCCCAGTCTCTATCAAATCTACCTCTTGTATTGAAGCAGAAACATTGCTTCAAAACTAAGGCATGAAATAAAGATGAGCTTGTAAGAGCTGAATTGGAATGTGAAAAATATTTATTTAAATTGTGAAACTTTTATGAATTACTTACTTTACAACACACTGTTGGAATTTATTTATAAGATGTATTTAAAGACATAATAGATATACATATATAATGCTAATTACCTAATATAATATTGAATATATGAAAATGTTTTTTCTGAATTATGTGGGAAGAGGACTATTTTAGAGGTTTTCAAATTGGAATCGGCAGAGACCTTGCTGGTCATTTGATGTTGGCTCTGTAATGAAAGCTGCTAAATGGCATTACAAGTCAGCCACAACTGCAGTACTTTGCAGTGGAAGCAGCCGCTGCAGTTACCACAAGAAAGTTGCAATTAGGAATGACAGAAGGGTGATGTGCACCAATCACCAAGCTGATGTTTTACAGCTGTCTTCTGTCCAGATGTGGTAACACCACTTTAGTTTGAGAAACATTGCAATGTTTGCCTTTTAGTACAATAGCTTCTTGAAAGTTTAGACAGTAGGTGTTTTTTTTTGACCAAGTATGCTACTGCCCCTTGAATTATTCCTTAGGTTAATGAATTTTGTTTGCTTTTGGTAAGATAATAGAAATACTGCAGTGAAAAATGAATAGTGTATCACTCCAATTGAAGGAAAAGTTTGTTGTACTGTAAATAGCATTAAGTATGTGGACACCAAAACTAACTAGAAGTTATTGTCATCTAAATATTTAGGCTCTACAATATACAGTGTTTGCTGTTAAACACTAAAAGAAATAGAATTCTAATATTTACGTTAACAGTTTTGAGTACAGAAAAATGTATTCTCTGCTTTGACTTGCATATAGGTAGTGTTTCTGGTGTATTAGTAGTATATTTCATTTGGAGAAATTAATACTTTGGGTTAACTCTGAAGTATTGCTATTTTTTATTACCTGTAATTAATGTATTAACATCAAACTCCTGGGTTAAGTGAAATCTTTGACATATGAGAGCATTTCATGCTTCATAAAAAGCTGCAATTCAAACTTCTAATTACTTACCCACAGCACTATGCTTGTCACTAAATAATATTTTAATGCACTGAAAAATACAGGTTAAAGGTGGTATCATTTACAGTACCATTTTATATTTAGAATTTTTTTTACATGCAAGTTAAGATTCTAAGATGTTTCACTTTGATGTTACAGCAATATATATATTCTATATTGTAATTGAATGTGGGACTTGAAGTGGATTTTCTAAAATTAATGGTCAGTTTTGACTAAGATATTACTGGGAGGGAAGTAACCTCCCTTTGAAGTCTTTTTAGTGGAAGATAGAAGTGTAAGAAGTGTATATAGGAGTGCTGTTACTTTATGAACTCTGAATACAATGAGATATTTTAACAAATGACACTTTAAACCTAGATTTGTACAGCATACAACAGTTTTGAATAGTGTGATAATACTGAGTACAGCTGCCAAATTTTCATATGTTAGGTGATTGTACTTATGCCCTTTCTACTCTCATAGTTCTAGGTTTTCATACACCAACCTTCATTCTTTCCCATGGTTTCCCCACTCCCCATCTATCAAAGAACAGGGTAACAATCATAGAAATCTACCAAGATTATAGCAAATGCTGAATTTCAGTGTTCTAGTGTGAGAAAATTATTCAGGTAACAGGGTATTCCTTTGTTTTTAACAACCTTGTTTTGATAACAACCAGCTGTGCCTGCTTTTTATTTGGAGAGCCCTGTAAAACTACATTTATAAGCCTCTCTTATTTAAACCAAATCTGAACTATGAAAATCTTAATTGAAAGACTTGAAAATGAAGAAAAGAGGGGACATTTAAAGTATTATATTTGTTTTGAAAGAATGTCTTCAGTTGTGTGGATATATTATTCTATCTTGTGGATGGTTAGTAACTGCACTTTACGCATTTAGACAAACTGTATTTCATGCCTGCAATACATTTAAATGGAACAGTTTGAAAGGGAACTAAAATTGATGGACTTAGGGTAATGAAAGTCCTTATTTAAACTCAACATTTGGTTTACCCTGATATTGTTAAGAAATAATAATGAAAATTCTTTAAAGGATATACATACAGGATGGTCTCTCCTATTTTATCACTGGGTTTATATCATGGTTTGTTAAAAGCACATAAATGAACAAAATAAAACCAGAGATTATGACTTAAGGTCAGCTCTGTACTAATTTGCAGGTAGGGGCATGATTATGATGATGTTAACTAAACAGATGAAACCAGTATGGAGGGAGAAACAAAATAAAACTGTGATATGAAAATCTCTAAGTTTGGCATATGCATTGGTATACGCAATATGAAGTGCCCCATCAGTCACAAAGTCTGTTTAAAAAATACAGGGGTTTGAGTTTAATTAAAAGGGTACCATTTGTTCTGCTTAAATGTGAATACTAACTAGCTAATCTATGCAACTATGCAGAATTAAAGATTTTTTTTTATTAGTTCCCTACTCTTGTTACACTGAATCATATCTAATTTTTTGTCACTGCACTTTTGTCTGAGGACTGGTTCATACAGCTTTTTAATTTTCTAGTATTTGCTTTACACGCTGTTGCTAGCAGCAATCAGAAAATAGTAATAATGTTGGCAGAAATGTTTGCTCTAGAACAAGTTTGCAACTGGAAACTATTTATTGTTGGGCCTGTCTTTAAAAAAATAGTAAAGATGCACTATTGTCTTTCCTCCATGGTTAATTCTCGGTTGGTTTAAATTTATTAAATTGTACAACTGAGGATTTTTCTAATAGGTTTGCAAATTGATACATGGACTTAATCTGTGACCTCAAGATTTCACTGAAATCTGGAATGAGAAATGCTAGTTACTTATGGCACATCTTCATATAAAGCGTGGAAACTAAATTACCTGCATTAACTTCAGATAGTAATAGTGCATCTTTAAATCCAGGCCAAAGGCCCATTACTGTAACAGAACACACACAAGTAGTATGCAATATTATGGAATGTTAAATCTCCAGATACCATACAGAAACCAATAAAACCTATTTTACAGATGTTTACTGTATTTATTTAGTGATTCAATAAGTGTTGCTTCTTAAAACTGGAAAGTGCAAATAGCATTTTGAATACTGAATTGATGCCAATGAGTTCCAAGTGGCAATTTGTGCATTGAAAACTACCCACTATCACCAAACAGAAAACTTCCTTGGGTTTAAATATTTTGTGGTTATCTAACCAAAGGTAACTGACATTCTAAGGAAACTACCTCACCTCCTTTAAAACTAATTGCTGCTTTTAATCATATGCAAAACATTCTAAATAGTTTTAATTATATGCGACAAGTATCCTGAATATCTTCCTAATGAAAAAGACTTTCATTTTCTTTATGCAATGTTGTAGCTACCCTTACTGGCTTCAGGGTGTGCATACTACAGTTATCCATGTAGGGGTGAAACTCACTAATTGCTCTCAGCAGCAGCTACTTTTGCTCTTCTGAGGACATTCAGCATTTCAGATGAAGTTATTTTGTCTTCGCCTCCGCAGCCAGTGCAGCCTCCTGCCGCCACTTGGCCTTTTTTGCCAAGTTTAAGCTTGTTAAGGACTCATGACGTGCAGCAGCCTGAGGAAGTAACAGCACAGGAGTAAGGATACACCCAGGGAAAGCTACCCAACCTCAGGAATGGGCAGGAGCCACTTAGGGTGGCAGGGGTGAGAGACTAGATTAGCTAAAACTTGGGCAGCTGTAAGCTGCTGCTCTTTTTTTAAGTTTATGTGCTTTTCGCAGAATTCCATTATTTTAAAATACGCTACATGGCCATGCTCACCTTCTTAGCTGAAGCAATCACTGCAAAACAGGCAATAATTGAGAGCCCAATCATGATGTAACAGGCTTTCACTCGAGCTTTGTTTCTTGCCTTGTCTAGCATCTCTGGCCTGCAATTAAAGTAGTTGAACTGAGTCATTATAAAAGGCAAAGTATCTCTTCAAAGCATTGCAGACATAACCTCACAATTTAAAAATAAATATAGAATTAGCTTATGAAACAAGCATCTTCAGCTTGCTGCGGTTAGTTATGTACCAGCCATTTTCTGGTCCTAATTGATTTTCCATGGCAAAGCAACATTTAGTAGACTGTTTTGGGGTTTTTTAAGCTGGGGAAAAAATGGCTCAGGCAATAAATACATTTTAATGCTCAAGGTAAATACACCAGAAATCATACCTTAAACTCTAAACATAGTGAAAATTAAGTGGGGTTATCTGTTTAAAACAGATGGAGACGTATATGTGGTGTCAGATAGATAGAGTAAAAGCAAGTTCCCTTTATTCAAAGTTAACTTTAGAAATCAGTTACTGCTATATCTAACCTGTTCAGATGGTGTTCTGTAGGCTAAGGACTTTACATCCCTGTATTGTTGATTAAAGCAGCGTTTGTACTACTACTAGTTAAAGGTTTTAGTTCTTTATTAAAGCAGCAGCCTGACAGAAAGTGGGCAGCTGCTGTCAGCCACCTCACTATTTCAAGAACGCACACCTGAACAAGGTGGTCATCAAAGGCAGAAGTAGTGAAAACTGCTGTCTCCTGTTTGGCAGTAGTCAGTGCAAAGGAGATGTTTTACAGCCCAGCAATCTGCTTCAGTACAGCTCCCATTTCCACCTTCCTCTCTTCTAAGCCAGCAGCATGGCCCTGGGGACCAGCACAGGACAGGAAAACATGAAAATTGTCCCAAAATGTTCAGCTAAGTCAAACATTATACTTGGGAGTACAGTTTTTAAGATGTTCATAATAAGACTGGCTGTGCACCATTTTCCTTTCATAATTCATCATAGGAATGCTTTATATATATAGATATGTAGATATATGCATATTTGTAAGATATAAGTACATGTTTTATACATATGTATAAACCCACAACTACATGTGTAAAAAGAATAGTTGCATAAAGAATTTATTTTGTGTTCTACATAAACATGGTGTAATGCTCTTTTTCCTTCAAAAAAACTTTGAGGTGGGATGGGCATTTGACAGTGCCCATGAAAGTCTGCACCAAGGCTGAGGGCTGCAGTGCTTGGCTCTTAAGGTTCAGTGTGGTGGAAGAGGACAGTTCCCATGAGTGGCAGTGCTGTACCATCCCTTCCTTGCACATTGTGCACACACCTGTTTCTTGCAGGTGACTAACAATGCCTGCAGTTCTAAGGAGCTGTTTCTGGTTTGTACAATGATAAAAATCATCTTCAAAACAAACTGCACATCAGACTGGCACGTAGGATCATTAATCCAATAATCCATTTGTGGCAACAAAAGCAAAACCATAAATGTTATTAGTCTGATGTATTAGCCTAATTATATTTCACAGTGCACTAATTGAAACTCCTCTGAGGCAGATTTTCGCTTTCTCCCTGCCTTCTGCGTTTGCTTCAAGAAAAACAGACTTTACAATAGTCTTCCCTAATTGCATATTAGGGCCTTTGCTATTCAATCCTTAATCAAGACTTCAGGTAAAGCTCTGTTGAAGTCAGCAACAGCTGGGGTTTTTTTAAAAAAACAAATCACAACAACCTTTATTAAAGACTGCAGATTTGTTTCATAGTACAAACTAACTTCAGCAGTTGGATTGTGTTCACAGGTAGCAACATCTTGCAATTCTTTTTTCGATGAGAGTTAAAACAGTGCCACAGTTCAGCCTGAATGTCTAACTATTAACTACTCCTAGTATATTAGTATGTATAGCCTAGCCTAGCCTAGCCTAGCCTGAAAGGAGTGATTTTTTTGTGTGTGTGTGTGTGACTGGTAAATGCTACGTTTTATAAACATCTCCCAATGACTTGAATAGCATTTACAGCTCCTGAGATATGTCTGAACCTTCCTCTAGAGAAAGAAGACCAAAGTAACAGCACAAGAGAGGTTGGACCATCCAGAAAGCCACTATCCAGCTTAGCAAACTCCAGTGAAACAGTCAGGAACCAGCAGGAATAGGCAGAGGATGTACCTGTTGCTTTACCCAGCTCTGCACACTGTTTATTCCCAACATGTCACTCAAGGCAGGGACATACTGTGATGATAAAAAAGTAGTGTCCTGGAGAGATGTCTAACATGCTATCCTAAGAAAAGGGAGCCCTAAGGGCTGAGGGGGGTTTCAGGTGGATAATACCTGACTTCATTAGGGGTTGCTAATTTTCAGCAAGTCAGAGAACTGTAGAGTCTGCGTGGTTTGGGTGGGAAGGGACCGTCAAAGATCATCTAGTCAAATGGGTCAGCAAAAATAGGAGACTAAGGCTATGTCAAGTACTCAGTTTTCCTTGATGAGGATTATTCTCTCATTGTCTCCTTCCCTATTTTTCCTCAAATTCTATACTAAAAAATAATTTGTTTTATGTAGTCATTCAGTGATACCTCTGTTAGAACAACTGTAATTTTCTGTTTATGTGAGTATAAACAGAAAATACTGTTTACCAATAACATCTTTCTCTGCACATTAGAAATAAGCAAAACAAACAAGCCAGTACATAAATGTAACCAAGGCTGTCTACTCAGATGGATCCAGTTCTTAATCCCGGGCTCTTGGGACTCCAGAAAGGAACATTTTCTCTTCTTAACCTCTAACCAGGACAGGAAATTCTCTTGCCCTCTAATTTATTTCCAAGTCTCAGAGTTGTAAAACCGACCATTTTTAACTCTGTGGAAAAGCTTTAAATTTTCCACAGGATCATGATCACACCACTGCTATCCCTTCAGCTCCATGTTACCCTTGGACAAGGGCAGCACACTTACGGGATCCTCAGAGGAATTTCTTCTTCTGTCTTGAAACGTCCAGTCCACAGGAGGATTTTTTTGTCAAACTTCGAAGGTTTGTAACTTGCAACCACCCTGTGAGCCTGCTCAGCTTAAAGAGTAGGAAAAAAAACACTTTGTAAACCGTACACTAAGAGAGAATTGTCACTGATAGTAAAGTGTGGAAGGGAAAAGCCCCACTCCTTTTGGTTGTTGGAAGAGTAATTTAGGGATTAGACCTCCAGGTTTCGGCTACGCAGAGTCACCTCCGCGCCATTTCGGGACTATCCCCGCTCGCAGCGAGTGCTCCCGCGGGTCTGATTCGACCTCCCCTTCGCCCGCGGGTGTGGGTACCCAAGCGAGCAGGAGAACGCTCGGGACCACCCGAGCTGAGGTGCCACGGGCATGCCAGCCCCGCTCCGTCCCGCTCCCGAGCCCCCGCCCGCGGGTCTCCCCGGGATGCCGGGGCTCCTTACCGCGCGTGGTGCCCGGGCTCCGGGCGGGATCCCCGGCGGCCGCCGCTCCCCGCGGCGCGGGCGGGCGGAGCGGCGGCAGGGACAGCAGCCGCCCCGGGCGGAGGAGAGCCGGCAGCATGGCGAGGATGGCGAGGAGCGGCGGGACCCTGTGCCGCGGTCAGAGCCTCTGCCTCGGCCGGAGCCTCTGCAGCAGCGGGAGCGACCCCGGCCCCGCCCCGCGATCCCTTCCAGCCGCGCCCGGGGGAGAGGCGGGACGGCCGCGGACACCCGGCGGGGATCGCTCCTCCGGAGAAGGATCTTGCTCGCCTACAGCACTCACGGATTGCAGGCGAGGAAAAGTCAGCGTCCGAGACAAAACTCAGCTAAAGAAACAGACGCGGTAGTTTAACTTCGTGTTAGGACCTGCACCTGTTGGAGCGATTCCGGAGGATTGCCACAAAAACAACCAGGAGCATCCCTCCCGTGAAGACAGGCTGGGAGAGCTGGGGTTGTTCAGCCTGAAGAAAAGAAGGTTCCAGAGAGACCTTACAGAACCTCCCAGTGCCTAAAGGGGGCCCACAAGAAAAATGGAGAAGGCCTTTTTACACGGACATGTAGTGATTCCTATACCCCCATTACAAGGAGTAATGGCTTTAAACTGAATCAGGATGGGTTTAGATTAGGAAGAAATTCTTTCCTGTGAGGTTGGTGAGACGCTGGCACAGGTTGCTCAGACAACTTGCAAATGCCTCATCCCTGGAGGGTTGGATGGGGCTTTGAACAACCTGGTCTAGTGGAAGGTGTTTCTACCCATGGCAACTAGATGATCTTTAAGATCCCTTCCAACCCAAACCATTTTATGATAACTTTATAAATTCTGTGACACGAACCTGCTCACATGTGTGTTTCTGTAATTTTACTGCTTTCAGAATGCCCAAATACACTAATTCTCACCATAGGCTTTCCCACAAATTTCAACAGAAATACTTTTTTATTTTTTGTTTTTCCTTTCAAATCCTGGACAGTTTTATTTTAAAAAAACAAAATCAAACAAAAAACAAACCCTGAAAAAAAATATTGAGAGAAATCAGCACAGAATAGACATTTACCAAGTTACAGTCTGTGTCAGCATGATATTCATGATGGTGTAAGACTGTCTCAACAGAACTGTGTGTGATGCACCAAGCACTGTGTTGTGGGGTGAACTTATGACACTTGCATCCCCAAATTGTCTGTTGGTGTTGTATATTGAGTTCTGCAGCTTTAAAACTGGTTCCAGGAGTAAAACGGGAAGACAAAGCGGTGCAGAGTTTATTATCAGAGATGGCACTTGCTCCTCCGCATTCTTCACACAGACTGTGTTGTTAGCAGCAAACAGCAGGAGAGAGCTCTCCTTTGCTTTCAGTCAGTTTTTTCTGACTAGCTGAAGCAAAAAAAAAAAAAAAAAAAATCCCCTAGATTGTGTTTTTTCCCTTTTTCTTGAAATCGTTGAAACCTGCTCTGGACTAAAAACCCAAAGGAAACACAAGGAGCTCACACCTGTGGCCCACCCAGCCTGGCCTGGGCTGCGACATTTCCCAGCTCTGGAGGGTCTAAGAACAGACTGAGTAAGCCAGGCTGCACTCACAGAAGGGACTCTTCCGAATTTGTAATCTCCTTCAAAGTGATGAGAAGTTTTACTGTTTAGTATTGTTCAGTTTTGTGCTGGGGAGTGCTTTGTCTGTTAAATAAACAGTTTTTTTCCACTTCTTTCTGAGGAAATATTTTTCACTGAACCAGTTAAAGGCCCTCATTCAGAGGTTTCCTCCCAAATTTGCACAGTGAAAGGTTTTATATGCATCAGCCAAAGCCAGAATGGCTGCAGATGAACAGAGGAAGTTCCACTCCCCAGGGATGGATCACTGTCTAGCAACAGCTAAAGTCCCCTGCTCAGTATGACAGCACAAAAGAGGAGTTTTGAACTTTGTGTAGTCAAAACCTCTAGCTATCTTTTCTTAGGAGCAGAGCATGTAACGAAAAGGAAGATGTACCTCTTCACATGCACACATGCTCCTTGAGCAGCTGTCTTCTCTTTCAGAATGTTGTCAAGGAGATGAAGAGATGAAGACACATCAACAGAAATTACCTAGAAGATGATACTTTACCTTCACTCAGAGAGTGGCAAAGTGTCAAGCAGTGCTCCTTGTCCCTGAAGTCACAGCTGGGAAGGGTAGGAAGAGTCAGCACATCGGTATTGGGCTCAGTGTCATTCATTATGAGCAGCATCCCAGCCCACTGCTATTAGTTGCCCCTCCTGATGGTCACCCACACACTCAGGGTCACTACAGCTCCAATGACCATCAGCAGAGCTGCTGGGAGGAAGCCTGGAGTTCATGTAGTTTCCAGCAAAGAACTTCTCTAAAGATTGTGGGCAGCTGAAAGCCATCTACACAGCTAGAGCTACTGAAATCCTAAGGGAATTATGCTCTAGAAAGAGGAAATCAAACACTTAGTGGCCTTCATGGCCTTCATTCTCCCTGAAGATATCCTACATTGTATGATAGTGGCTTCAGAATGCATAATTTAGTATTATTAACAAATCCTAAAAAGGTTAAATAATGTTTACATTCAGAGCAGCCTCTTGCTGACCTTAAAAAACAGCACTTTCCCAATTTGATTTCTCTGTGAACAGCACTTTGTTTGGAGACATTTGCTCTTTCTATTGCTCCCAGAGATGGAAAACGTGCATGTGGGATGTTAGTGTTTTGAGAAGTGGTTGAGAAGTAGTTTCAGAATCTTTCCAAAGTAAGAAAGCAGAGTGTGCTCTGGGCCAGAAAGAAGAGCTGGTCCCTTTGGCCTCACATGACCTGAACTATGGACCATGGCTCTGGGAGGATAAGACCAGGATAAGACTTTGCTATGACTCTGGAAGATGATTCCTGTTTTGTGTTCTGGGGTTGAAAATCTGTTTCAGGCTCATTTATTGTCCCCATGACTGGCAAGAGGAATAATTAGATTGCTGGAATACTTACTGCCCTGAGCAGGACAATATGCACAAATGCTCCTTTAGCATAATAAACTCCTATTTTAATCTTTTTTGTATCCTCTGTGTAGGGTAGCACAATCCTTTTATATTCTACCTACGTATGATCACTTGCTTGTTACAGACAAGGCATTTAAAACCATGTAACACATCCTGGTGTAATGTCTCTTTTTTGCTGCCAAGTCAAGCTTGCAAACCTGTTACATCTTCTCTGCACCACCATGGACTGTGCTTTGCACAGAAGACCTGAGTAGATGGAGAATTAGATGGAGCATGTTGGGCTCTTCTGAGATTTGAAATTCTGCCATATGTGATGTCTTTCCTCAGAGATACCTGGGTAGAGACCTTCATATTGCTGTCACCAGACCCTCTTCATCAAGACATTCTCCTCATTGTCCTGCAGGATTAATCCCTTACCATACACAGCTTTCAATCTAAAGGACATTTCCAAGAAGGCTGAGATCTGCAGTGGAAACAGCTTAAGATGTGTGTATTGCTGTTGCCCAAGGCTAAGCAGAAGCTTATAGGAGAGGTAAGGAAATTAAGTAAGCAAACTCAATTTTAAATATCAATATGGCTTTAATCATTCCCTTTCATATAGCTTCAAGGCATGCTACACCCAACACTTCTGAAAACAGTAAATACAAGTACAACATTCCAGCCAAAATAACTTTTCTAACCAGCTGATTGCTGACAGTTGTGCAATGTAAGCTTTGCTTCTCTCTTTCAAGGAAAGACTTCTTGTTGCATTGGCAGTCAAATTGCAGGCATTTTAACCTTATCATGAATAACCTTATACGCAGAAAATTATTTCTGGAGTATAAACAGCATTCAGCATATAAATATATACACATAACCCTTCATTCCTACAATCAGCAACAGAACAAATATATTTTCACAAATCCATATTGCACTCTTGCCTTTCAAATGTCTTTAAAATACCTTCATAGATACATAATATCAAGGATTTTAGTATTGTTTTACAGTAACATGGCGCAGAACTTAAAATAGCAAAGTTTATATGTTCTGGGCTTTATGAATATGGAAAAGTATTTTCCTTTTCCTGTATTGACAATGTAGCTCTGGTGTTTAAGCTCTGTCTGAAAAAGCTCTATGGTACCATTACCCTGACAGAAAAATTCTTTCTTCTCTGAATGTGCCCTTTGCCTCTCATACAGAAGGCACAGCACAGCTGTGGTCATGGGGCTACAGAGCAGAGACCCATTCAGTGGAGATCATTCCAGGTCATGCTATTTCTGTGTATCATAATGATGCATTGTTGTGTTCTTATTGAAAATCACATTTTTAAAAAATATATATCAACACCCCTAAATTTTCCAGAATGCACTCATACTGATACTGGTCATTACATTATTTATACTCATGAGGGGAATCAGTTGGTGGTTTTAAGTTTTGTCATTACACATTGACCTTACAGTTTCAGATAAAAGAAGACCTGGGGCTCTCTGTGCATCAGAGGAGGTGCATGAGGTGAAAGTGTTTTTCTTCTGAGTATGGGGAAAAAAGGCAGACGAACATTTGTGTAACTTCAGAATTCCAGAAGGATTCTCTAATTTCTTTATAGATCTGTCTCTAGTTCATTACCATGCTTGTAAACACAAGGAGCCTTAAATGTTACTACAGCACTCATCTGGAATTAGGTATGTAGTTTAGGGGAGGAAAAAGAAAATATTCACCGACACCAGATGGAAAGAGTTACTTTTGGAATTTCAGAAGAATTGAGAGGCTATCTTAAAAGCGGAGACTAAAGGACTGGACTTGTTTATCTTGGCAAACAAACGCTGGGACAAGATTCTCTTTGATCTGTAAAATGGGGCCAGATGAGAAGAAGAGCTCCTTAAACAATTGAGTATCAAAGAGGCAAAGAAGTGGGGAAAACTCATGTAGTCCCACTTACATGACTGTGAGAAATAGTAGTTTTGTGATGGTTCTGCCTCACTTGAGGAAGGGAGGTTGCAGAATAGGTTCCTGCAGGTCTGTGTGGGCTGGATGGGGAAGGAAGGGAGCTGCTGAAGGGGACTGCACATCAGGGAGTTTGCAGGAGCAAGGGATGGACTCAGTGAGTCAGGAAAGCCTTTCAGATCTGGCAATGCATAACTGCCCAAGTACAGGAAAAGGTGTTTCACATGGCCTGCCCTCCTTGGGCATACCAAAAGGAAAGAGATCTGAAAGAGAAATGGCTCCCTAAAATGGCTTTTTAACTTCTGGTACTTTAACAATGGCCAGTCATATGCTGGAAACTCTTTTCCTGACCATAGTCCTTGCAGCATTTTTAGGAAGAACTTTGCCTTTTATTAGTGGCTGCCCAGGCACTTGGAAATGGCAGTTTCCACTCACAGAGTCATTCTCAGTTTTACATGAGTCCGTGATAGTAGCTCGGAAGCTGGAAGATTTTGAATCTAAAGAAACCTGACTGACAGCAACGCTGCCTGCACTCTTAGAGGAATAAGTGTAAACCATTTTGAGAAAGGCAGATTTTGTGTTTGTTTCTTGCTTGTAAATGATGATATAGCATTTTGGAAGAAAAGTGCAGCAGAGGATTCCATAATTAGATATTAAAACAACGATGATTTCCACTGCTGGCAAGTATTTGCCAAATGTAGTTGCATAGACAGGGATAAATACGATCCATGCTATAAAGTAAATTAGCATCCCAAAAGTGATGAATTTAGCTTCATTGTAATTCTCTGGCAACTTCCTACCTTTAAAGGCAAATATGAAGCAAATAAATGCTAAGGTAGCAATGTAACCCAACATAATCCCAAAAGCCACAATAGACCCCTCATTGCATTCCAGAATTATTACTCTTGGAATTGAGAAATTTTGACTTACAAAAGGTGTCCTAAATATTAGCCAGGAGGTGCAAATGACAACTTGAATTCCAGTGCAGGTGACCACAGTGGGAACAGGTTTATACATGCATTTCAGAAAATTTTGAAGCTTGGGATCAAAGCTGAAAGCTAGTAAAATTTTTAGTGACTTTATTAAAATACATGAAATGCAAAGTGTAAAACTTATGCCAAAGACTGCTTGCCTAGTTTTACATTTGAATTCTGTAGGTACATCTATGAAAAAGACAGTGCTTAAAAAAATCAGGAAGTGGCTGAAGAGAATGATATAGCAGACAGTCAGACCACCAGACGCCTTTACGACTGGTGTGTCCAAGTTTTTGGTAAATATTACACAAATGGACAAAACCAGCACAACCCCAAAAGCGGAGAGGAGGAGCAGGAAGATAGCAAACCAGTCAGTCCAGGCAAGGAAATAAATTGTCTTTCTGTAGCACGTGGAGCTGTTGACGGGAGCCCAGTAGGTTTTGTTGTTACACAGGTAGCAGTAATCCATATCTGGAAGCAGAAAAAAGGGAAGATATCGTGGAACCCCGAAGTTAATAAACTGCAAAGCGGATTGTAGTGACTTGGGCTACAGGTGGGAAAGGATGCTAAAGGGAAAAGGTGGGTCTGACTGCTCCTGACTCCGGCTGTGGCTGTCCATAGGGAGGAGCTGCTGGGCTGAGGTGGCAGTGGCACAGGGAGAGAAGGATAAATGCCTGGAGCTCCCTGCCAGATGGGAGCAAGCCTTGCCTGCAGCCAGGGGCAAGGAGGGAAAATGATCAGGCTCTAAAACTACCTTGCTCATCGCTGAAACTGAAATGTGGCCTGGCCAGAGCTCTGGATGGGCAAACTTTAATCCAAAACTTAACAATGACTCAAGAGTAATCAATTCTCTTGCAAAAATTTGAACTATTTTTCTTTCATTTGTCTATTTTAACAAGAAAGCACCCTAATATTATCTTTACAGTTAACTTTTAAAATACAACAGCAAGAAAAAACATTGCTTTAGATTATGATTTGAAAGGTATTTTTGCTTTTCAATTCCTAGTCTCTGATATGGAGTAATTTCATGATTAATTGAATATAAAGATAAAATTTTCTTTTCTTCTGCTCTCACGATATTAAAAGTACATGCTACTTCAATATTCTTAATTCCATCTCTCTTCTCCATATTTAATTTTCCCCTTTAAAAGATTTTGCTTAAACCAGCGGTAAAGTGTACATCCGATTTGATTCTAGAAAATATTGCTGTACATTTATATCAAATTACACAGCACTCTGTGGTAAAACACAAAATGTGCTGCTAAGCAAAATGCATAAGCCTTGAACTTCATAAATTCACAGGCTTGTAGAATGGTTTGGATTGGAAGGCACTTTTAAAGACCATTTAATTCCCATTCCTGCACGAAGGGCAGGGACATCTTTCACTATACCAGGTTGCTCAGAGCTCCATCCAGCCTGGCCTTGAACACTTCCAGGAATGGGGCAACCACAGCAACTTTTCTGGACAACCTATTCCACTGCCTCACCACCCTCAATCTCAAAAAATTGCTCCTTACTGGACTAAATGTACTACAGAAAGACAGGGAAGAAAGGCTCTATTTAATGAGAATAAATCTCACTGATAAATCAGAATTTCCATCCTAGCAAAGGGCAATGCCCTTTATCTAGTTACTCATTATTAGTAACTAAAATCTAATCTAATCTAATCTAATCTAATTATTTTAAACTTGGCCTTTTAAGAAGCACAGGAAACTGATCACAAACAAATATTTAAATCCCATTCCAAAATTTAACCCAAAGATCTCAAGACACATTATACCTAAAACAATTGCATTGATGTATAAATAAACCTTTATTTGGATACAAATTTTTTACCTGTTTTGTTGCTGTAATGGTTTTCTGGGCAGTAAATACACTCATAGCAGCATGTGTGTGGACTTTCTGTAACTTTTTTCACCTGGCCTGGCCTGCAGTGCTGGGAGCATGTTGACTGAACCTTCTGCAGTATGCAGAGGGAAAAGAAAAAAAAATCATCATCTCAGGTACAGCTAATTACAAGGGAATATTAATATAAACCTCCAGGATTTTGCAATTTGCTTTTTTGTTTTGGGTTTTTTTGTATAATGCATATTTTAAGGAAATCTGAAAACGATGTTGAAAAAGAGACATTGTAGGGTCCATGTTTCTTCATTTTCTCCACACAGTCAATGAGTAATAGAATGGGGCATTATTTACCTGATGATTTTATTTTTGAGCCCTGAATGCTTATCCCTGGATTTGTGTAACTTAAAAATCTAGACCAAAGTCTTTCATTCAGCTTTGAACCTGTATTTAGACTACAGAGGATCATCTTCAAAGAATGCTCAGAAGCATCTGATGGGGAATTTGAGTGAACTGCTTCACAAATAGAGCCTGATACTCTGCTCAGGTGCTCAGAGCTTAGGAGGGAGGTCTGAGGGACCTTGCCCTGAGGGACACACTTTGGAAGGTGCTCTGCACTGCAGCTCTGACTCTTCCAAGATGGCCTTGCACCACGAAGAGGGACAAAGTTTGAGGTTTCCTTCTGTCCTCAGCTAAGTTCACCTAAGGACACTAGAATTCAGGCCACATAGTAAGCAGCTGTCCCATTAGTGGGGAATACTTGTGGCACAGAGCTGTGCCTGTGCTCACATATCCACCCTTGCACAGAGGACAGATTGTCCAGCTGGAACTGGCCAGGGCCACTCACTAGTCCTGTCTACACCAGTGCTGGGGCTCCAGGTGGCACCACCTACTCATGTTGCTGACCCCAGCTCTAACAGGGGGCAAATAAAAAACAAAACCTCTTTCTTTTTTTCTTTTTTCTTTTCTTTTCTTTTTCTTTTTTTTTTTTTTTCTTTTTTTTAGCAATAAAGTCAACACATCTGAATCTTTAAGTAAAAAAAAAAAAAAAAAGAGGTGGTACGTAAGTGAGGGATTTTTATACACTATAATTTTTTAAACTTTAAAATCCCTTTGTAAGATTCTGGTATAGAATGCTAAAGACAGATACAACCTTCTGGGGCATTCTGGAGAAATAAATAAATTTTGTATCACTGACCTGCTCATGGGCTAACATGCATCTCAGGGTGCATGAAAAGTGTTGAATAAACTTAGAAAGGATTCTCTGCTCTAAGAGGAGAACATTAAACCACACAAAAGATTTCTAGCTGATGCATGCTGCAGAT
>PYHW01010093.1:1135379-1158874 GCA_013186435.1 Turdus rufiventris
TTTTTTTTCTCTTCATCCTCAAAGATAAAGCCACCTTTCTCTGCATCGTATTCTGCCACTGTGGTGATTTCCATTTGGCCATCAATTTCTTTCCAAAGAAGGACATCATAACTGATGTTCATATCTCCATTGGAGTCAAACCTGACTTCCTTATCATCATCAATGATTACAACTTTTTTAAGTTCTTCAAGGAGCTGCACATAAGTGTAAGGAAGGATAATGGACACCAGGATCGTGTCAGTGTGACAAACTGAGTAGTTTAACATACATATGATAATATCAAGTTAAAGAGAAATGCTTTTAGAATGAAGAGAAATATTAAAATTCAGATTAATTTTGTTTACAGAATTACATTATACAGACAACCCCATTGGCCTTAAAACTCTATTATTAAAAATAATGAAAATTTCCTAAAATTGTAATTTTTTTTCTCCAGCATTTAAAATTTTGGTGTGATGTTCAGAGAGGAAATATTTTGCATGCAATGACTAAGAATCTTTTGGCACTCCCCTTCTTGTAAAGAACAGTGGTGAGCAGTGCTCCTGTTGTTACTTTATTGTCAGCAGAGTCAATCTGGGCAACATTCACTTACAGAGTTAATTCCCCTAGCATGTCTGGAAGTATCTATCACTGTTCCCGGCTGTGACTCTGACTGAAATTGTGTGTGGCAAGGTGAGGCTCAGAACTGTTACTAATCAATGAACAATACAGGCCAATTTGCTCAGATAGGAAGATCAATGGCGCAATGGCAATAAACAGCAAGGCCATAATTGATAGGTCACAGGAAATACACAACCAAGAATGTTTTGTTAAGGCAACTGTCCAGCTTCATATTGCAATCCATTCTGTTCAACAGGGGAAAACTTCTGTCTCCCTTATCACAGACAGATCAAACAAGGTCTGTGTGAATCTAGAAAAGAGCAAGTTTAGACACATTATATATCCCCACTCCCAGTTCATGGGGAAATCATAGAAGTACTCCCATTAGCTGTCATGGTTTTTAATTGAAGCAAAAGCTTTATTATTTTGCAGGGCGAGTGATTTTTGGCAACAGTAATTAACTGTCAAGAAAAAAATTCAATGTTTGGTGAAAGGCTGGGTTCAGCTGCATTTGAAAAGCATGCTGCTAAGTGGGTCCATTTGTAATATTCACAGCATTTAACAGATGTGCTGACAGGTGTACTACCTCAATAGGCTTTGTCAAATATATGTAACATATATTGGTGTATATAATATGCTATTTTTTCATTTATTATATAATTTTTGAACACTTATATGATTTATGAAGAACTGATGTGTTTCTAAACTATTTGATTGGTGCATTTTACTTGGACAATGCATAGTTGTGTGGAACTGAAGAGGACTTTTAAAATTGTATATACTCAGACAAGTCATTTAATATTTCTCCATTTTTTCAATTTTTCTAGCCATATGAGAACACCAGAGCTTTTTTAGTACATCTTGGGCTTCAGACAGAAGACAGAATTTAGCAACATTTTGGTGCAACTGGTTATTTTTTTTTTGCAAAGTCTATAACAACAATAATTCTATTGTTTCCATGCATATGGAAATGTATGATATGGATTACTTGGATCCCAAGATTTTTCTGCACATATATATCTCCCTTCCTAGAGGGTTGAATTTTCATGTAGAAGAAGCATATTATGAAAATATCACAGGGGAAATAATTATCTCTTTCAGTTCTCTTCATAAGTAACTTAAAAGGAGTTTTAATTTGGATGGTTTTAAATTTAGTTCAGTTATGATGTACATGTAGCTCCATAAACATGCATTCCTACAAAGTAGTCCTGAATTTGTCTCATTAGAGTTTATTAATTCATGTAATAGTCTGATTGTTACTGGGTCATTGGTTGGTTGGGTTTTTTTCAAATCCCATATCTTGGTTTGACCTGCCCTGACCTAGGATAAGAGGTCAGAGCAAATCAGAATAGCAAATCATAGTGCTTCAGAGGTTGTTTGACTTTTAAATGAACATTTGTTTAATCCTCTGAGTAAAAGTGTGTAAAAGTGAATAGTCCTGAGCAGGTTCTTGGGTAAAAGGTCAGGTCAGGTTTACTTGTCTGATTTTCCTCTTCTTTTCCCACCCAGTAGTGTGATAACGAGCACCTCACCCATCTTAAAGATTATATCTTTTTATATATAAGTCAAGATCAGACAAAGGTATAATCTATTGCATTTTCAGTTTCAAATTGTAGAGGAAAACATTTGAATTAAGACAAAACAGACACAATGGTGAGAGAAAGAGAGGGAAATGAAACTCTTTGGTGGTTGCTCCTATCCTGCAGTATCCCCATCTCTCAAGAGCACTCACGATGTGTATCACAGTGGTTTGCAGCAATGGGACCAACCACTAGTAGTCAAATAGCTGATAAGAAGTAATTTAGTTAAAGGACCAGGCTTTTATCTCCAGGAATATGGGAGCAAAAATGTGATGAAAGTTAAGCAGAGAGAATGAGACCTGAAAGAAGTAGCATCATACCTCCCAGGGAGTGAAGGCAGATGGATCCTTGCAGTCTCTGTCTTTGCATTGCCCTTTAATGGCATGAGCTATAGCATAGACTGCAAGTGTAGTACTGCGGATAAATCCTGCTTCAATGTTAGCATTCAAAAAATCATCTCTCCAGATCTGAGGTTTACTCCCATCATTTTCCAATAGATTATCCTGGGACTGGTTTGCAATGCACTTTTGAAAATCATGATATTCCAGGTGAGCACAGATTGATGAAAGTATAATATATTCACGCAAAAACTTATTGTTTTCAGTGGGATTTTCATGAAGGTTTCTCAGAAACTGTTGGAATGAGGAGATGTCTCCACTTTTAAATCCAAATCCCACAACTGTTCCCAGCTGTCTGACATTGGGAAATGTACTGATCTTGACTGCAGCTGACCAGTTATCACTTGCAATCCAGATTTTATTAACATTCCTCTCAATTGCCTTCTTGAATAGTTTGAGCACATGAAACTGTCTCATAAAGACAACAATAACATTTACTCTTGTTTCCTTGACAATCTTCTCAATTGCATGATCAACTTTGCTGTGAAAGCTGCTGTCAGAGAGATAGGCTGGCAGCATCTCTTTAAAAGCTATGCAAACATTGTTTGCCATGGCCTGGACCCCAAAGCTCTCCAGAGCAAATCGTCCATTGTCATCATCAGTGGCTATTACTCCAATCCAGTTCCACCCAGATTCACAGATCAAGTGAGTCATTGCTCTGGTCTGGTGAAAATCACTGGGGATAGTCCTGAAGAAAGAAGGAAACCTGATTTTGTCACTGAGGATTTCAGCTGATGATGCAGGACTGACCTAGGAAGAGCGAACAATTCAGTTACGGATGTGGTCTCCTGCAAAGAATGCCAAGAGATCAAAGCTGCCGTGATTGCTCTTTCTTCCCACCTGACCAGGGCTCCCTCCTCCTCCTGAGAGTGGGCATCAACAAATTGCAGCCAAAGGGGGCAGGCTCTCTCTCCCTGCTCTTAGGATGCAGACTTATGCCCAGTACCAGTTACACATTTTTTTCACTCTGTTCCACATAATTCAGTCATGGCCAAGAACAAAATCTTTCAAAATGGATATGACAGTAGAGATGGCATAAATATTTTGGGTTACTCTGTTAAGATACCATCAACATGCTCTTCAAAACAACATTTGAAACATTGGCTGTTTTTTGAGTCTATTCTAATTGCTAGTGCTCTTATATTTTGTAGTATTTTCCTATTACTGAGTGTGTTAGTATGGTTCACATTTATTTATTTATTTAGTTGTCAGCAATATTTAGTTATTATATTTCAAAAGGATCATTAAATCTGTTGGAAGAACCTCACAGACAAACAAACAGTAACCAATAATACAAAATGCTATAATTCTTTCCTACAAAAGATTTATTATCCTTTTCTTGTGAATGTAGCTAGAAAAATATTAAAAGAACATTTAAATCTATTTAAATCTCTCCAGTTTTAATCCATTCTTATTTTTTGTTGAAACTTTTTCACCCCTATATTTTGCTTGAAAGTTCTTAAAAAATAAATTTAATCTTTCCAAAATTAGTGTCACCAGTCAGGAGGGAATATCAAAATCCTACTGTGTCAGAACACTGCAGATGCTATTGATAAGAAAAATCTATCGGGTGCCATTTTTCATCTATCCCCTACCAAAGTTTTTTTAGTCACTTGCCTTTTGATTATGTTCAACTGTGGCAGTTTAGTTTTCATACTTACTACAGTTCCTGTGGTGGCGTTGGAGGTCAAAATTACTTCCTACCATTGCAGAGGAGAAGATTCAGTTAGAAGTTATCTTTAGTTCAGATTTTATGTCTTTTCCACTTATTTGGTTAATTTATAACTACTGCCAAATGTGCGAGGCAGGATGGTGTGGAAGTGGTTCTGCTTCTTCCTTATTAGTCCTGGCCTTGACCCCAATTCTTTTAGAAAGGTGGCAGTACGAAGGTAAGCATGGGCCTAAGCACAAATGTGGGACTGTACTAGTCCTAGAGAGTCAGAAATAGATGAGGATGTTTTGGGAAGGACTAGTGTGTATCTAAACTGTTGTATTTTTTCACTTCTACAATTGTTTGAAGAGTACAAGGAGTAAATCTTTGTTTTAGAACAGTCTTCCTCACTTCTCTACCCATGGTTTTAATTGACTTCAACATTTAATTTCTGTTGGGCTGGAGAGTTCCTAGATTTCTGATCAGATTTGATCTGGTCTCTTCTTTTTTTTTAGCTTGAGATTGAGTATTGCCATATTCACCACCAGGCAAATTGAACACAGCAGCTATCACTTTGCTATCTGAACAAAGTCCTTGAGTGTTGTCCAAAGTACATTGGAGTAACCAGGACTGACTAAAGGCACTACCAGGCTGACAAGAGCCCAGCATGACCCTGAAAAAACACTTAGATAAATGTGCTTCAGGTATATAAATTATCCCTTACTGTCTTTGTTTGGGCAAGTGAATCAAAGCCTTCATTTGGAGCTGAAGCCCACCCATACTGAGGTCCTTGGGATAAATCAAATTCTGTCCCGTAGTAAATATGTGGCTTTTGCAATTCCTGTGATCAGAGCCTTTATTCTTAGCATAATAAATCTGAACCTCTGTCCAAAGAAAAATAATTGCCTCAAACCTACCTGTGGAATTAATTGCAAAGCCAACAGCCTTGACACTGCCATCGACACCTCCGAGTAGGTGGCTCCAATGACTGCCTTGACTCTTGGGATATAGTCTGAGTAGTTGCACTTGAACTCCACAGCGTCCTCAGAAGAATTGAATTTAGACAGAAATCTCAGAGCAGATGCCATGGCTTTTGTAACTTCTGCACACGTGTCATAGATTTCATAGCCCAGAGTAATTCCAGGTAACAGTGTTGAGTTGTTGATGGTTTCAATAGCATGTATCATTGCAAGCGTCTGAAGAAAAACTTGAATTTCAAAGCTGTCAGAGAGACATAGGTGGTATCTTTTAGGAAAACTTCATTGGAAGCGAGGGTGAAGCAAAGTTTGTTTTGAGCATAGCCCTTAGAATTTTACATCTACTGAGAAGAACTGATGGGTAGTAAGTTCTGTGTGATTTACTTGGGTTTAGTGTACAAAAGACTAAAAACCATACTTTTGTTTCTCATTTAATGAGAGACTAAGTAAAATAAACACAAAACTTGAAATATATCTGAACAAAAGTGTTTTTCTGGAAAAGAATAAGTAGTAAAAATTTAATTTTCATGATACATGAAAATTTGCAAGTGATATCTTCAGGAAGTATCTGTCAGAGTCAGTGAAGATATTCCAGTTGACTACACCTGCCCTGTAAGTTTTTAAAAAATGTATTTATTTTCACCAAAAGCATGAAGCAATGAAAAGGAAGTACTAAATATTTCAGAATAGAAGAAAATATTTTCAGAGGTCAAGGTCTCCAGTGCTTGCATTGGTGTCTCTAAAATACTCGTCAGATCTGATGAAGTTAACCCAGACATTTCCTCTCATCTCCAGTGGATGTTGTAACAGGTGATTAATCAGAAGTGAGCGAGCACAAAATGTCTATAATATAACCAACCCTCCTCTCAGGCAAGCTTCTCTAAGGATTACAAATCTTGTGGACTAAATTAAATTTCAGATGGACTTGAGGTAATTTATGTTTCCATAGAGAAATAATGGAAGACAGACAAAATTATCAACTTAATCAACATTTTGACATAAATCCAGATAGATACCTGCATGCCTAGCTGATTATTAGATTCAAATGTGGGATTAAGTTGTAAAATCCAAATAAAATTTGTGGATTTGCACCTGTATTTAAATTTTTAAAAACGCATGTTTGGAATTCCTGGTCTTAGGAGAGGCTTATTATGTACTTAAAATAAAATTCTTCACCAGGTTTCCTTTTTATGCATTCCAGAAAAATGGATGTTTCAAGCACAGTAGGATTTGGAGCCACCAACAGAATAAATATTCTGATGCACAGAATACATGCATGACAAGGTGTTTATAGAAACACTATAGGCTATATATGTAGGCTATCCTGTAACGTAAAGCCACAATTATAATCCCAAGTGTAATAATTATAGTAATTTTTAAAATAACTACATTTATAAAATAACTACAGTGTCACCATCAAGGTACTATCAGAGATTATAACTGAGCTGCCCAAGAGATGGGAGGCAGACTTTACTATCGACTTGGTTAAAACGGAATAGTCTGCCTGTGTTCAAATTGTGTAGGTTCCGTTTCATAAAAAATAATTAATAGATCCCCAGCTGAGTCTTTTGGACCTATAGCAAATTAACATTTCCATGGAAACCAGATGATAACACAAACATCCAAGGCTATTTGATTACTTGTGAAGATTGAAATAGCTCCTCAGTAAACTGCACTATTTTTTATTGTAACTTGGCCATATTTTGTCATATACCTGAAATTTGTGTGATGTCCAAGGAATTTCTAAAGACTAAGCAAAGCAAGTGAACCAGAACCTGTTGACCCTAATGTAAGAGTTACATGTCCAGTCTCTTCTTTGCTATATGTGTAATTTCCAACATTACTTACCCAGCACAATTCTGAATTACTGGCTTGATGGGATCTCCTTCTGGATGCAGCATTTCACTGTGGACTGCAAACAAGCCTCCAATAATGATGTCCCCCGGAGAACTGGCACCCACAAAGTCGTCAGCAGTCTGGCAGGAGAGAACGATGTTGGTGCCGATCACAAAGCAGGGGATCAAAAAGATAACAAATGCCATGTGTCTGTTTTGCCTGAGCTGTCTGTTTTGCTCGCTCACTCCCAGCTTTGAGTCAATCAAGCTGCAGTGCCAACAAGGGCTCCTGTGTCATCTGTAAAGAGCAGCAAAGGACAAAGCCTGCATTCAAAAGTTGGTCACACCTCATAGGGTGCTTGTGTTTGCCTCACTGGACAGGGCTATTTTATTGAAGGTACTAAAGCAGTGCTGTCACATAAAATGTGAGGGTGCAGGGGTGTGAGAGTGGAGAGTGAGGGAGAAACATAAATGAATTTAAAAGGAAATGCTGGACATTAAATCTTTTATGTTGTGTTCAAAGTTTCTGATACCTTATCTGAAACACGTGGCAAATATTTTGGTATAAATCTGAGCTTGTTTTGAATTCCTTCCAACTGAGTGCAGTGTACAAAGAAGTAATTATGTAATTTGGCAGTAGTGATACTGCCGTGACAATGTTTTAAGAGTCTGATCCAAAGAATACTAAAATATAAAAGACTCCCATATCAAACTCTGGTTCAAAAATCCCAACCCCCAAACTCTAAAAAGACTGCTTTTCTCTCAAACCCTTATATGTTTTAAAATCCTTGTCTAAAAAATTATTTGGATAAGTTCATATTCATGGTTCTGTGGCACAGGTGTTAGAGAATTCAGTGGGCTTTGGATCAGGTTCTGTACTTACAAACCAGGCCAAGTCTGCTGTTGGTTAATGTGATAAACACAGAACAGTGGGAAACAATAACATCAGTCCTAGTTTTTGCTTTTTTCCCCGTCTGACTGAGGCCACCAGCGCACGAACAGCAGCTCCTGTGCTGTGGGAGGAATGGAAAGTGGCTGTTCTCACCACCACTGCTCCCCTCAGATTCACAGATCAGGTGCTGTGCCAGAAGGGAGCTTGGGGAAAAAAGAAGCAGAAGCTGGACTTTCAACTTTCATAAACCCCAACCTTAAACATCAAAGTGAATCTCCTTTGGACAGAAACATGACTTATGTTAATGGACAGGATTCGTGCGGGGGACACAGATCTGACAACAATCCCTCTCTCTTTCTGGCATTAGTTTATTTCCTGTTTTCTTTTAATGGTTTCTTCAGATTTTGCTTCTTTTGGCACTATGCCAAAACACTCCCAAAAGAATGGGTTCAGTCATAGTTGTCTGTGATTGCATAAAATCTAGGTTTACATGGAAAATTTCAACCAAGGTTTATTTACTGGCAATGAAAATTAGGAATGAGATGTCTGTTATGCATTCTTTCTGATAAGGATAATGCAAACTGTATAAATTATTCAAATTACTATATTTTGATTTTTTTCTCAATAGTCTCTTTGTATTAAAATATCTATTTATAACCAAAATATTTCTTGTAAACACAAATGCAACAGACAAAATACTTGCAAGTGCAAATGTTAATCCCTAGTTAAATTAACATCTGGGTTCTTTATTTTAATGTAACAGTTTGTGTTTCTTTAATCTGCCTTCCTTCTTTCCATGTGGCACTCTCACTGCTGGGTCAGTGCAGATAGTGAAGAGCTGCTTGCCTTTTCCTTAATGTATCCGACCATATAGATTTATGGACAGATGTTGATACCAGTTTATTCTGCTTCTGCACTGACTCACAAAAATCCCAGCTATTCAAAAGGTTTTCTTCTTGATTTATAACAGAATTAATTGTAGTCAGATGCCAGCCCTGCGTTATGAGACATTCACTTGCAAACATTCATGTACTTGTTCCTTGCCAGCCATATAATGCAACCTAAAGCCTGGTTCCACATACCCTTGCATATAATTCTGTATATAAAACTCGTGTATGCTGAGATGTAACTAAAGCTTAAGATTGGAGCTAGTCATTTCCTTAAGCAAGTCACAAGAAATATTAGTATAAAATATAGCTTTTAAGGGCTTAACACTAAGTATTGTAATAAGGACTCAATGGAAATACAGTACTGATAATTTTAAACTTCAAATTTGTTATGGTTTATGATTAGAAGCAGAAAAAGAACTATACTTTGGTCTCTAAAAACCGATTAATTTCTATAGAAGAGTATTTTATCTACAAATAAAAAAACCCTTACTTGATCGCTTTGGAAAGTGGAAGTTGACAAAATAAACATCATATATAATTGGTGCATAATTTCATGTTATTTATAAAAACACCATAAAAAGAGGTTTGCTTTCAAGTCAACTACACTGATTTTATGTTACAGCGTTATTTTCAAAAGGAAGAGGGTTTATTGTTTTTATTTGTTTTCAAGACCTATGTATCATAATTACTATTAGTGATGAGAAGTATGTAATAGCCTCACTAAGATACCTCATCCTAATCTAGTATCGCAGAATTGACTTGGACCATTGGCACTTAGATGCAGTAGAAATAATTGTACAGTAGAAAGAATTCTTGTTTCAAATGTAGTGACATATCATCGGCAAAACACTGGACTTTCACAGTAGTCAGCATAGAAGCATTTCCTGGCAGGTAGATTCAAGTGTAGCAGTCAGGGGAATGTCGTGAAGTACCATCACCTCTTGAGAGCTGCCTCTAATGGAGGTGAACTCTAAGAGGTTTTAGAGGATCTCGTGGGAGACCGAGGTCCTGTCAGTATCTTTGTGTCCCCCAAAGTTACCTGTTGCTGTGACAAAATGGTTTCTTCTTCTACTTTAACTTTGAGAAGGACCAGAATTGGTGAGGCTTGGAGAATGGCCCTGTAAAGCCCTCAGCACTAATTCTTCAGGTGACCTCTTGTAAATTTACACCCAGTAAATTCTTGGCAAAATRTTGAAAGGACACAAAATTAAAAATGTACAAGAGAAGCTGGGTATGACTTGAGTGAGAGACCAACAGAGTGWACCCTCACAGCAGTGGAGTCCTGGACCACCTGCTCCTCCTGTCTTTGCAGCTACTAGACCTGGACAGTTCTTTCTGGTTTTGTGCAGAAGGAACTTTTGTAACTCTCAGTTGCTTTTTCCAGCAAAGAGAGACTACACTGTACCTAAAACAAAGACCAACATTTTGACTGAACTTCTTTGTCCAACTGTTCTTTCTCAAGGAGATGGTAATGGCTTAGATTCCAACAGGAATATCTTTTCTCTGAAGCCCATCCAGTCAGGTACTGTTAAAGGAGAAAGACATTTTTCATGACCTTCTATTTTAAACTGGTTTTAATTGTGCTATTTCCAAACATACAACAGATTGCAAAATACTCTGCCAGACACGCACAATAGCTAAGGGAAGAATGAAAAAAATTTGGATAGTCTCACTGTTATTCAAAGCAGTAGCATGGCACCCCTCCACTCAGACAGGACTTACACCGACACAATGGCAATTGTCCTTTTAGAAGCAGCAATATTCAAATAAAATCCCATCATTTGCATTAAGAAGATTAAATATTGGTTAGGATTGCCAGCTTTCTTGATCAATAGAAGCATAGTGTTTAACACAGTGATTTTGATTTACTAAATTTCTTTTAAGGAAGTTTAAACAATGGGAAAACAAACAAAAGAAGAAAGTATTTAATGATTTAATTTCAACTTTTAAAAATTCTTCTATTTATTGGGACCTATATAGATTAATATTAAATATGAAAATTTAAGAATGGGAAGACAAATCCCATTATTTTGATTTGTGGTCTGTTATAAAAAACAAAAAACAAAATTTAAAATACATCAACAGTGAAATGGAATTTGGATGGAAGCCAACAGCTCACATTAATTCCTGAGAAACAAACTAACTCAATTTTCAAGTTCATTGAGTTTGTCCTCTAGAGGGTGTCAGCTGAGCTGCATGATGGGAAGGACAAATCCTGTCTTTCTTAATCAGGTCACAACGTTGTAATATGTCTCCTGATGTTCCTTGAATGCTGAATTTCCCTTGGTGCAAATGATCTTGTTGGAGTACTTCTGGTGGAAAACTAAGATGCTGGTGCATGGTAGTGCCTTCAACTTCTTCCCTGGCCTGTCAGGAACATCCTGGGCAGCGCCACAGCAATTCCTTTTACAGAAAGTGTTTTAGTCAATAGTCCATGTCATACATATTCGGTGCACCTCTGCTGTTTATGCTAGAAAAATGATATAAGAAATTAAAACAGAGTTGTGAAATGGCCTACATTTGAACTAATGCCTACTTTTTTTTTTTTTTTTAGTTCAGATCAGATATGTTTGTTTCACTTAGTTTTTCACTGATATTTTAATATATTTAGATTAAATTTCAAGTAAAATACAATTTTAACGTGAAAAAATCAAGGGGATTTGAAATTTCTGATGTTGACAGGAAATATTTTTAGCCAATCGAAAACTGAATTTAGTTGTAAATTACCTGGTTGTTTTTTTTTTTTAAATAATCCTTAGCAAACCTAATCCTATCCCACCCAGCCAAGGCAGTCATCTACTTAAGCTGCGTGTAGGACAATTTTTCATAAAAGCCAGCATGGTAGGAATGAGTCAGTGTATTGAGATGACATTTTTAGAATTTTTTACCAGGTTTTATTTCTCTCCTTTGTTTCATCTCCTCCTCTTTTAATTGAAAAACAAGAGAGAAAAAATGTCATTCATCTGTTGACAATGTAAATATTTGGTCCCAGCCTGTAGTGAAAGGGTCACCCAGAGGGAAAAAAAACCTCTAACTTAGATATTTGGGCTTTCTCCTGGGAGGCTGGAGGCCAGGGGTGCTTCTGCCAGTGTCTGCTCTCAATCCTAGAGTGAGATCTTAGCTACATAAAATGAGAGGACTCAAATCTTTTTTCTTCCAGTGTCCCATGCTTACTGGAATGTCATTCACAATTTGTTTGAGAAAGCCCTTCTTGCCTGAGCACAAGAACCCTCCTAAGAGACTCAGCATACCCAGAAATTCCTGGCTTTGTATTGCCTAGTGTATCTGGCATGTTTTAGAAATGCCTATCAGCAAGAAAGTTGGGCTGGAGAGCATTTCACACAAAAATGACAATGGCAAGAAAGTATGAAGTTTGTGCCAAGCAACTCTCAGTATTATTAATAAGGAACACATAAAAATGAAGTTCAAAATAAAATTAGGTTTATAGGAATTTTAAAATGCAAGTGGTTACACTTTTTAGACATCTCCAAGGGTATTGACTGTTGAGGATCTGAAAGTGCTGGTTTTGAGCACAGGCTGTTAAAGGGACAGATAACCACATAATTTGAGATAGCCATCTTGGTGACCTTGTGTGTATTCTCATTAAATCACTTTTGCAAATAGCCCTTAGTGGTTTTTTAACTCTTGCACTGCTTGTCCCGCACAAGTTCCTTTAAAAATATTAACTTTTTTCAGTCATTTTGGAGATAAAACAGAACTGCTAATATTAAACAGTAATTTGAATAAGAGAAATGAAAATAGGTTTTGGAAGCAGGGACTGAAAATCAGGTAGACTCTAATTTTAAAGGAATGCCTTAATTACTATGTATCATGAAATTTCATGTATCATGAAAATATCCAAATGCTCAAGTCTATTAAAATATCAGCATAATAAGAAGAGCGAATTCATTTGCTTTCCTCCCTCAGCATATTTTAACAAGAACACATTTGGAAAACATGGATTTAAAACTCTTCAGATAGAGAAGAAAATCAAGTCCTTGTCTCCCAAATGTACTTGCTGACAGAACCTAGAATGGCACATCAGCAAAAGAGCAGGTCTTCACTTTCTGATTTCATAAACCTCTATCTTGTCACTGTCTTGAAATCACGTATCTGAGCATGTACAACGCTTTTCCCTGAATGCTTAGTTATCTGATGCAGAGAAAGATACTTAGGGATTGGACTGGAGAATTTCCAGATGTCCCATCTAACATCATCTATAGTGTAGTACTGCGATAATGCCACACTCAGTAGTGTCTGGGAATAGGCGTCCATATATGCCAGACTGTAGAAGATGCAAGTTGGATTTGAGGCTCCTCTCAGAACAAACTACTGTAGGCAGTCCTGAGCTTAGCCAGCAGGTCTCAGGGACCTCTGTTTCTGAGAACCTAAATTTCCTTATGTTTGCACAGGAGATAAACTGTTGGGAGCTCCTTACCCAGCTGTGAGGAGCTCTGCAGGCAAGAAACAAGATTCCTGAAGGCAGATAGGTCAGTCCAGGTCTGATGCTTATTGATTCAAGGTTGTCATTGTCAGTCCTATTCTCCTATTACTTTGGTTAAGATCTTTTGAGATCTTGAAAGGTTCCAGTTCAGTTCAGTTACAAGATTTAACTGACTGTGTTATAAAAGTAAACATTCACCTGCAAAGAGAATATAGGCAGAACAGGTGACACTCATAAAAATTCCTTTCAGATAAGGAAAAGAATCCAAAATAGCAAATCCATGAGTCACTCTGGAGGTTGACTTCAACCTTCAGATTGAAAGACTGAGGAAAAAAGAAAAAAGTTTCACACATGAAAACCATTTGGAATGTATACTATTAAAAGTTCACTGTTATAATATTGCAGAGTAAGATAACATTCTACACACTTCCTACAGAATATTGTGCACTATTGTTTAAGGACAGCTTACATATACAAAAATTCTGCATTACTGACTTTGACTAACAAGAAAATAGCAAAGAAAATTTTGCTGTAAGTAATTTCTGTTCCCTGGCAATAAATAGTCTTTGAAGAAATACCTCAAGGATGGATAAACCTATTAATCTGCAGTTAGTCTCACAAGCATTCTGTTTTACACAATTTTAGAAATACAATATGAAATGGCTACCATCATATAAACGAATTTGATCTTAAGTTTGATAATAAATCTTTGCAATCACCCAGCCTTTAAAGCTGAGGGTGATAGAACATTTATCATGACCTCCATTAATTGGAAGAAGAAACAAGTTATGTCAGCAGCTATCCAAAAGACAGCAAAAATTTACTAGGATCAACCAAGGACACAGCAAAAAAATACATTAGCTATGTGCATTTTTCTTTTACTTGTTGCCATAGATTTGCAGATATTTTCTCCAGTAGATTTCAGGCATTCAATTTTCTGCAATTGTCAGGTACTGGTTACTGCCAGACAGAAATTCCATGATTTCATAGAAAAGCAAGGGAGTTAAAAAAAAAAAAAAAAAAAAAGAAGGAAAAAAAGAAGTTAGCATTTTCTTAGAGGGATACTTAAATATCTCTATGTTTAAAAGATAAAAATATGTCCGAGTCTTTTCCCTTACATGGGGCCACTCTAAAGTCTGAAAGGACAAGTATAAAACCTCGACTATAGGTTGTTCTAAGGATTCTCCTTCTTGCAACAGAAAAAGGGATTTCTATCATTTATAAGTAATCCAGAGGGGCAGCAAGAAAAAAAGAATTTAAGGAGTTTGAGGCCAATTCATAGAGTGTTATTCCATCTATTGTTTTAGTTTGGGTTTTTTGATTGTTTGGTTTGTTTTTAAATTAGAATGGTTTCCTTCTTTTCACACATCAATTCCTTTATGTAAATTTCCATCATCCACTGAGGGAGCTCTGTTTTAATGTCACTCCCAGTGATAAGAAAAATCATATTTGCGTGGCATCTAATAGCCAAATCGTTAAAATCTTTCCTCTACTTCTAATACATTGAAATGCAGATACTGCTTCTTTTAAATCAGAAGAATAAATGTACTTATGTGGATGCAGAATTCTTTGGCATTCATTTATCTAAGCAGTTGAATAAGGGCAGCAGATTCTTAAGACATATAGAATGGCTTGAGCTGAAAAGGACCATTAAAGATCATCTAGTTCCAAACCTCCTGCCATGGGCGGGGACACTGCACTAGACCAGGCTGCTGAAAGTCCCATTCAACCTGGCCTTGAACGCTTTCATATAGGGGCATCCACAACTTCCCTGGGCAACCTGTTGTAGTGCCTCACCACCCTCATTGTAAAAATGTCTTCCTCATATACGATGTAAATCCACCCTCTCTCACTTTTATGTCATTGCCTCTTGTCCTGTCATTACAGGACTCACTTAAAAATCTTTCTTCATCTTTCTTGTAAGCCAATTTATGTACTGAAAGACTGCAAATATTTTCTTGTTGTTCCTGAGACAATAACTTGGTTAAAAACGGTAATTTCATTATTTTCACACAAATGCATTCACAGATCATCAACAAGGCACAATCAAAACCTGATGATGATCATAATAATGATGATGATGATGATGATGATGATGTAGTTCCCATTAGAGTCTGTGAATAGATCTGTAGGTTAATGAAAGGTGATTCATAATATCATGATTACAAGAAGTGAGGCAGTAAAAAAAAATCTCTGCACAGGTGCCACCTCTAGTCCTATCTCATTAATGAGAAATTAGGAAACAGAAAACTAAATTATTTTCTGCATTACACCAGAGTAATTTACGGTCTAATACAGAGATGTTTTAGGCTACACTCATCTGTACACTTCAGGACTGAAACATGACAGATCTCCAGATAAGGTGTGAGACTATCATGTTCAGAAAGGCCCCAATATGCCTTCCAATTCAAAGCATGTGATTTTTTAAGCACTAAGGACTTTGAAGACAGAAGTTTTAATACGTGACAATGTAGCATATGCACTGCATTATTAGGAAATAAATGTTGATGGAAACATGAAAGAAAAGAAAAGAAATGGAAAGTGAATTTTAGGGTCAGAATTGTTTAATCCCATAGATCCAACAAAAACATTTTGG
The DNA here is from genome assembly GCA_013186435.1 of Turdus rufiventris. Taxonomy (NCBI): domain Eukaryota; kingdom Metazoa; phylum Chordata; class Aves; order Passeriformes; family Turdidae; genus Turdus; species Turdus rufiventris. The sequence continues at coordinate 1,151,243 of PYHW01010093.1, forward strand.
AAAAAACCCACAGTCACCAGAGTTTCTCATCTGGAATTTAATTCCCATGACAGCTTTCTTTTTCTCCAAAGGTCTAACCCTTATTCAGTCTGGTTTATTTATGTTATTTCCAATTTGTAAACTGAGCATTTCCAAGTGCCTTGTTTTTAATGAAGTGTAGCAGTCATATTTAAGTGGAATTTAGACAGATATCTCCATGTGCACAGATATATCCATACGTATTTTCTGCTTATATGGAAATATATGAAAAATTTAAAATGTAGCTAGATAAAGACCAAGGGCTGGTGTCTGTTGCCATGTGTTATTGTTCTTCACCCCAAAATAAAATGTGTTGTGAGGTCTACAAAGTTTCTTCGTGGAATTTCCCTGGCTGTTGAAATAATGTGATGTGGTTTAGTGGCTATGGTGGTATTCAGTCAGAGGTTGAACTTAGTAATCTTAAAGATCTTTTTCAACCTTAATGACTCTATAATTCTATGAAAATAGTACAAACAAGGGCAACAGAACTGGTGAAGGGTAAATCCAACATGCTAAAAGCATGGAATAAGCCTGTCTCTTGGAGCACCCTTTACTACCCCCATAGTAACCCAGGCATCATTTCAGGATGCCCTTAACTCGAGTTAGTTCAGATTGCAGTGGGATGTACTGCCAAACCCTGCACAAACGTTCTCTGCCCTTAATCACAGAATCCATCTGTTGATAAGAGACGCAGCAAAGACCTTTCTGGTATTTTCAAAACATGTAGCAGATGGAACAGGTGGCATTGAAGGTGTTCTGGGTGAAGGAAAGGACTGACTTAGACTGGCTGGAGCTGAGGAGATACTCAGCCTCCTCCAGCTTGGTGTGTTAAACAGAGCATGAAACAGGCAAGGTGGCTCATTTAATGTCAGTGATTTGGGAAGCACCCTGACCACTGGGAACCTGGCTTCTACTGACCACGTCCAGTATCCCTTTATCAAGGAACCCTTATCAACTTAGATCCTCTGCATCATGCAAGGCTTCATACTGTGGCCTCTCCAGGGCATGTCTGGCTTTCTGTCCACTATCCCAGCCACCCTAAGGATCTTGTCCTTGGCCAGGATTTATGCTCAGAAGTGCTGAAAACAGTATGACCACTTTATGGTTGAAGTTCGGTCTTTGACAGTAAGCAACATAATTCCTCTTATGTATATATTTGAGTTAATTTTCCTTCAGAGCAGCAGATTCCAGAATCTATTACCAGCAAGTCTTATTTTTTTTAGAGCACAATACTTCTGTGACTGCGTACATGTGACAAAGTGAACTTTTATCGAGTGTTTGCTTAGCAAATAAGGACCTAATCAAGAGCCCATTGAAGTCAATGTGAAGGATACTATTGCCCTGGATCAAGCATTGAATTGCTCTCACACTGTCATTAAATGTAATGTATATATTAAATGCTTTTAAAAATATTGTCCAAATATATAATGAAGGGGAAAAAACCCTTTTTTCTTCTGTTCCAAAATTTTAAAATCATTGGCTATAACATCTTCATTACTGGGAAACACCCTTTCATCAGTGAAAAACAGGGGGCAGTAACAGCAAGCACATGATTCCTGACCTTAGGAAACACTTGCCTGAATTAAGTCAGAGGCTGGCAGTGCACGAATGTCTCTCCATCCAGGAAACAGCCTCACCTCCTCATCATTCAAAGCCTCATTCCTGCATCTCAAAACAGAGCATATGCTAGAAATAGGAATATGAAAAGGGGCAAGCAATAGTCTTGTTTCCAGATTAATTGGGGGCCTGAGCAATTTCCAGGTGAAGGCACTGCTTGTCCCTGTGGCTTTTTTTTTGTAGTGTGGCTAATTGATCTCAAGAAAAAAATAAAGTGGAGTGAAAACCAGAATTATTCAGTGTAACAGAACACTAGACTGAGATACAGAGTGCTTAGTAATTTCCTAGTGCAACACACTTCTGCTCACGCCTAGCTGGAATATTACATTGGTAATATTCCTTAAAAAATAGAAAAGTAAGACAAGGTAAGGCAAGGGAAAAATGAAGAAGTTTGTTCTACATTATGGAATTTTAAAATTGCACAGTAGCTGTGTGAGAGTATTAGTTAAAAGGTAGCTGCATTAATCTAAAAAGCACATTTTGCACATCACCCATGAATAGGTCTGTGGTTCCACAGGCAGTTCAGCATATTTTATTGCTGCAAAAGTGAGGAGATCTTTCTCCCCTCCATTCTTACATATCCTCTCCTTCCTCTATCCTGACTATCCTCCTTCCCTTTTTCTCAGGCCCAGTGGTACCATCCTACCCACATTGTGGTTCTGATCACACTTCTGGGCTGATAAAATTATTCAAAACCTCAGAAAGCCCTTCATTGTTTTCTCTTGGCCTTGTTTTCTGCCACTTCAGTACATTAAAATGACACAGAAGTATCGAAAAGTGCTGAAAACTAGCAGAGGGAGTGAGTGGCTAACAGGGTGGACAGAGATACTGGGGAAACAACTTGTTTTAATAAGTGGTGAGCTGTCTGTGAACGCAGCAGTTTAGCGAGCTGCCCCCAGCTGGTGGTAGAAGCTTCGGGATTCAGCTTTGCATAGAGAGAATAGTCCCTTGACTTTAGTAGTTTGCTTCTGTTAACACCTATTTAGAAGTTGTTTGCAGATATGCTAGGTATACAAGTAGTGCTGTTAATAGAGCTGTTTGGAGTATCTGCAGAAACTCTTCAAAATCACTTATTTAAGGGTGAATATATCCTCTTAGCTCAGGTCTATTCTCGGATCATTCATTGAGGAACACAAGATGTTTGAATAGCTGCCGAGTGAAAAACTCAGCTGGCCTCCTTAATATTTTTTTTTCCTGAATGTGCCCACCAAAGCACAGTGCAAATACATGAATGGTGAAGTGGCTGTTCAGTCTGTAAGCTTGTAGGAGCATGTACTTATATGAATACAAACATTTTCTCCCAATTTGGCATAGGAATAAAGGATACATATTGAAAAATGGCATTTCAAAATCAAGATAAGTAACCTGAGACAACTGTTTAACATTAACTGAAGAGAGAGGTAAGCATTGAGATTTTTTGCTTACATGCAGCTACATAAGGTCAGAACTATACAGTTTACCTCAGCTACCTACAGAGTGTAATCTCCCTTGGGTTGTAGATGATAGAGACACGTGAACTGTGAAGACGTTAATGTAATATATGGTTTATTTATTTTTAAGTTTGTTCTTTGGGAAGAAAAATAGAAGACCCCACTTCTATACAAAACGGAATGGGTTTTCATGTAAAGATCATAGGCAGTGGGTAAAACAGCCAGATGTAAAGCGACAAGAGAGACAGGTCTGGCTTTATCAGCTGGAGACAGAGCAGGAAATACATTATTAAACATCACCATCTACTGGATGCGAGCAACTGTTCCTTATAAAGAAAACCATGAGCTTCTACGATGAGTTAACTTGTCAGACACAGATCTGGCACCCTGCTTGTAAAGTTATTGGCAGGGCAAGGATTATGGATCTTTTCCATACCAATTTGGGAAAAGATTTTCAGCATTATGAAAGCTCAGAAAATTCAGGGTGATATAATAAAAGCTATGAAATTGCTAATAAAGCAGAATGAGAACCTACAAAAAGAAGGTGGAAATAATCATATATTAAGGTAGTAGCATCCTTTGGGTAATCAATTTATTTTCTTGTAGTAATTTTGTCTAGATACACACACACACACACACACACACACACACACACACCTGTACCTGATGGAGGTGAATGGTTCTCCTCCTGAGTAGTTTATGCTGATTGCAATTCCATAGTTTTGAATATTAACTTTTCACTCTGTTGGCTGCACAGATAAAGTTCAACCATATTTATGTGATTTTACAACATCCAGACTGGCAGTTCACAGAACTTGCTGAGGTCAAAAGGTACCAGTGCAGGTTGCACTACCCTGCTATAGCTGCTGAGCTGGACTAGCTGGGCAATGAAAGATGCTCCTTCCCTTCCCCACTGAGAATACAAGTCCCCAGCCCCACACTGAAAGATACCACTTCCCTTGCCTGATGCCCTCCCTTCCCTTTCACTTTTCTCCACCTTCTTGTACAAGTACCAGAGAAACCACAGCACAAAGTGGCAGCAGTGGGTGATACAGGTATCCTCCTCTGTGGTAGAAAAGAGATCCAATGTAAAAGTGCTAAAATTTGAGGACCCTCCTCTTTCTTTGCCTTTGCATTCTCTAAGGTTTCACTTGGTTGCATGTACAAAACCGATGACTTAAGACACCAGAATGAAGCAAATTCTTTAGAGAAATTAGTTAGCAAAAATTGCTGATGTATAAAAACCTAGAGAAGGGCTCAGAAAAAATCTGCAAAGACAAAGAATTTTCCCTTATCACAAAAGGAATGATACAATAATTATTGGAAACAACAAAGCTAAGATTTTGGAGGATGTTTCAATGCTTTGACCCTTTAATTTAGACTCTTATCTAAAGAAATTTTTGTGATAAAAATACTTAGATATATGCTTTTAAAATGTGTTGCCAGCATCAAATGCAAGAGCTCTTAGCATACTGCACCAATTTTTGTTTTCTTTTTAAATGTTGAAGATAAAAATACTCTCAAAAAGTAAACACTAATATGTGGAAAGGACCAAAATAAATGGGAAAACTATCTTGTTTGAATTGGTGATGATTAAAACTGTTTCTTGCAATGAGTCACAGAAAACCAGAAATGGAATTTCAGGAAGAGCTAAATAGATTGATGCTATGTCAAAGTGGAGAGAATGACAAACACTGACAATAATGGTAAATTAATTTATTATATCCTTGTGGAATACTACTATGTAGTATACTTTACTTTTATCGTACTATCAGCATATTTGGAAAGAAATAGGTGTTAGAGTCTACCAAATAGTCCTGGAATCAACACCATATCAGGGCTTCTGTGTAGTGCATTTGTCTGGAGAGGATATGAGGTGAAACAGTTTCCAACACTTAAGTAAACACATCATGCAGGATTACACAAGAACAGATCAATAACAAATTGTATTTCTATTGCTGCATTTATCTTCCAAACATTTTGCAGTTCAAAACAGAGAACTCCTCAGGTAGATTGCTGTTAATGGCAAGCCACACTGATATGAATAAAGTTGAAAAATATTTTGTTTCAATGTGCTGTGTTGGCAACAAGGAAAAGGAACACTGCAGCAAGATGAAACAGTGCAATAGCTGAGTGCTGATATAGAAGACATTTCACATGTAAGTTATAGAAACATATATAATAATTCTGTTGTCCTACAGAGCACATGTATCTGATCATTTACTCCAGGCTATACAACAGACTGTTGAATTTTGGTGGGATTACATCATTACAAAATTCAGCTAAAACCAAGCAAGGCTTCCTAAGCTCTCAGTACGGACCTAGAAGGAAAACAGATTTATGAGAAGATTATCTGTTTCACTGGGTAATGTGGCTGGTATGAATTACCTCTGGGAGACACCTTTTCTTCTCCATGACTCTAAAGGGAGACTAATGTGAACAGATTAGACTAAAAACTAACTCTGAGACAAAGTTAGGCAAGAGGTGTTGCATGCTTCAAGTACAAATTATAGAATCATAGTTTGGGTTGGAAGAGACCTTTGAAGCTCATGTAGTTCAATCCTCCTGCAATGTGCAGGGACATCTCCAACTATATCAGGTTGCTGAGAGGCCCATCCCATCCAGCCTTACTTTGAATGTTTCCAAGGATGATACATGCATCCACCTTGGCATTCATCTTTGTGCGTTTGTATATATATTTGTATAGGTCTGTGTGTATGCACTATTTTTGAATAGGAAAATTCTAAAAACCCAAATATACATGGATATATGTTTCAACAGTTCTACTTCATAATTAGATATTATTAAGTAATAAGCAATATGGTTAGGTTTCTAAACAGACATATCCCAGAACAATATTAAAAATTTCTAGGCTCAAGTAATGCTGTCCTTGGTACTTGTGGTTTCAGCTAGACCAGTTCTATACCTGCCCCATCCTTTCTGTCTTCCAAAGGCTGAAATCATACAGTAAGGTGTACTGCTGACTCCAGCAAGTGGGAACTTAAATGTGGGCAAGGACTGTCTATCTGCTATAGCTTTTGATGCCTCTCCTTTGCTTCAGCAGGATTACAAATGGTTGCTACAGGGTGGAAACTAGCTGGTCCCTAGGTTGGACCCCTAACTCAGTTAATCCCTGTGTTGATGATGATGGATAGAATTCATTAATGTCACTGAGGATATTCTGGATATAAGAATCCTACCCTTTAGGAACAAATATCTATGTTTAGCTCCATGGTGGACCACATTGTGAGCACCTGTGCCAAGTGCTCAAGGCAGCCCAAAGTCGGAGGGTCAAGTGAGATTTTACTGCAACCTCAAACAAAGCCATTGGAACCAGATGCTGAACTGTTCTGGTGAGTCAGTGTGAACTGACACAGGTACATGTGGTCAAAGCCATGTATAGCATCACTTAAAGTAAGAAGGGAACATGGAAACAGTGAAGAAATGTTGAATGGAGTAACTGGTAATGAAAGAAATATATTTTACACAGTAGTGAGAAGAGGTGTAAGCAGAACAGCAGAAAGTTCAGGCTAAATGCCGTTTTTGACTCAGGTCTGAAGTCTATCATTTATTCTTATGATGAGGTTTTGGGCCTTTCAGCAGATATGGGCACACCTGGGGTTTTGTTAAATATGATTTGATAGACGACAGCTGGTCTGACAATACATCTGTGCAGGAGTGGAAGTGGTCATATTCTGCTGCTTTGTAGTGCTGGTGGGATCAATGACTTGAGGTGCAACAGAAGAGAGTAGAAGGAAAACAGCTGTTCATGAGCTTTGTGTTTGTGGTAGCCCAGCACTACTTGGTGGCTCAAAGAATGACTTACAATTCATCCAATGAATTATAATATTTCAGGGCTGCTGGCTACCACAAGTCATATTACAATTTCCCTTAAGTCCTTATCTGGATCAGCACAACACCTAACATTTTGCTTTAATGAGAATTTATTAAAACAGTGGATGTTGCAGTGATCAGACTAAACATCCATCCTACTGACAATTTTGTTCTCTGGAAAAAGCAAGGACCAATTTCTGTGATTCTCTCCTGCCATCTCTCAGTCAGCAAGCTGAAACTGAGCAAAGCAAAGACACATCTGCCAGATGAACCTACAAAAAGAAGATATTTTGTTCTAACACCCACAAAATTACACTGGGAATTAAGGAAATACGGACAGTGACAGTGCCCAGAAGGGTCCCAGACTGGCCTGCGGCTGTCAGGAGGCAGCTGCGAAGCGCAGAGCACCCGTCAGGAGGGGAGGAAAAGCAGAGTCCCCGCGCAGCCCTGTGCCCCGAAGGGACGGGGGGACCCTGCGGCCGCCCCCGGCCGCGGCGGGCCAGCAGCTGCTCCCCGACACCAGCCGGAGCCACCGCCGCCGGGAGTTAATCATTAAATCCCCGGCAGATCCTCTCCTGGCCGGCTCTGCCGACCCTCCTCAGCATTCAGCCGTGCCCTGTCTCCTCCTGGCGAGACCGAGCACGGCGGCGGGAGGGGAAGCGGAGGCAGGCACGGAGACACCTCCCTGGGGTGCCGGCCGCCTGCGGGTCGCCGTGCGAGGCGGAGCGCCCTG
>PYHW01010093.1:1158912-1180769 GCA_013186435.1 Turdus rufiventris
TGTCGCCTCCCTGGACGGCGCCGTAGGGCACACCTATCCCCCGCCACCACCCCCGCATCGCCTCTCCTCCCCTTCACGGCGGCGCTTGGCCGGCACCGTCTCCGGCCGCGGCGCAGAGTCCCGACCCCGCCTCAGCCGGCGCCCCCCGCTCCCTCAGGCCGCCGCCGGAGCCGCGCCCGCCCCGTCCGCCCGCTGCCGTCCCGTGCCGCCGCCCATGGGCGCCGCCCGCGCCGCGCCGGGGCACAGCCGGCGCCGCTGAGGAGCATGGCCAAGGGACCCGAGCAGGGGGACGCCTTCCTGCACCTCCCGGCCGCGCAGGCGGTGCCCGCCGAGGCGCAGGAGGAGCGCTACGCGGGGCTGCTGGGGCGAGGCTTGCTGCCCTGCGCCGGGGAGGCGCTGCCCGAGCCGCCGCTGTCCGCCGGCATCAAGGCAGGTAAAGGCGGGAGCCGGCAGCGCGCCCTGCCCAGCCCGCGGCGGGGCAGGCTCCGAGAGCCGCTGCTCGGCTCCGGCGGGAACGCGGCTGCCCGGCCCGACCCGCAGCGGCAGGCGGGAGGGGCGGCCGTGTTGCGGGAGCCTAACCATGCCCTTGGGTCTCTCTTCTTGTCCCCCGCGGCGCTCAGAAACACGCTTGGGCAGCGAAACCCTCTCCTCGGAAGAAGAGGATGCGGATGCTCGCGACGGCGCGCTGACAGCCGCCGACCAAAGCCCGTGTTCGAAGAAGAGCGTCACGCAGATCATGAAGGACAAGAAGAAGCAGACGCAGCTCACCCTGCAATGGTAGGGCTCCAGAGAGCCCCCGCTGCCCGCCCTGGGGGCTCCAGGACCGAGCCGGCGTGTCCGTCACACTCCAAGGGACCTTTCTCTAACAGCTGAGCCGGCAAGGAGGGCGACACCTCACAGCTCTTTTAGAAACAATTTGTCATTTTGGGTGTTTCGTTAGTTGGTTTTTGCTTTCTGTTTATGTTTTGAGGGTTTCTTTTGGATGAGCCTCATCTACAAATAAGGACAGCCATCCCCAAATTTCTGAGTTTTGAAATTATCAAAGGTTTGTCACTTAACGGAAGTCTCAGTCAAATTCTCACTCTATGTGGCTATCAATGACATGTATCATCAAAATGTAGAAATGAAACATTGTTTAAGAATTCAATTTGTGAATGGCTGCTTTAATTATCCTTTAAGGCTGCGACAGTTAGATTTTTGTTGTTTTATAATGCATTTCTGTTACATAATGCTCTCCCACCCACTGAGGCCCTAGCTTTGTTATCTGGGGAAAAAAGTTAACCAAGTAAGAGGTAAAATTCTGCAGACATTAACTGATAAATGTTTATATTAAAGTACACTTGAAATTAGGGAGGAGTGCTGTTGAATTAAATGGGAATTTTATTACAAAATGTAGGCTGTCAATAGAGATAATTTTTTCCTTCTAACTGAAAAATTAGACTAATCCAAATTATTCAGTTTCTTATTCTAGTTTACATCTGACTTCTGAGTGTAAATAGTTAAGGATTTAAGACTGGCAAGTCAGTGTGAAGTTACTCAATATACAGTGCATACTACACAATATTTTCTTACAAATTTGTGTAATTTGAGAAAGAAATTAATTGCACATCATCCCAGGAGCAGAGCTATGTAAAATGATAAAGAAAAACACCAACAGGACAGAGAAACACCCAGCCATTACCAAGGGTTCTCTTGAAGTGAAAACAGGTTTTTGCTTCAGTTTTAAGAATTTTAGTTTAATGACCATCACTCAGCACTTGTATTCTGTAAACTGATTGGAAAGTTACATAGAAATTAACTTTCTTAAAAAAACACTGTTTTGTTTCTTTTTTTCACTGGGCTTTGGAGCATTTCCAAGTCCAGAGTGGAAATTTTAAAAAGCAAAAGGAGGAAGAAAAGAGACATTAGCTCAGGTGTTAAGGAACAGAAGATGCAAGTCCAGGTCCCTGTTCTAAAATCCTTTGAAAGGACTGGCTTAAACCAGGTCTTTCATAGTCTAGTTAGGGCTCTTATTTTCAGACTGAGGCTGGCTCTTAGGTGATGGTAATTTAGTTATTTAAATAAAGCAAAAATTCCGGACATGGAAAAAGATTCATAAGAACAGGGATCTGGCTCCAGATTTTCCATAATCTGCAAGTAGCCTAAACACCAAATGTGGAGTCTGTCTATAGAGCCTATCATGTTCAGGAGAAACTCATCTGTGTGCTCTGATGGAATTCTTCAGTAAAATTAAAAAAGCAGAACAACCAAAAAAAAAAAAAAAGAGAGCAGTACCAAAAACTGGAAAATGCAATTGGGAGAAGTGACATGTTGCTCCTTACTCTGACATTTTCTTTCTCTGCACAGGCTGGAAGAAAACTACATTGTATGTGAAGGAGTTTGTTTACCAAGATGCATCCTTTATGCACATTATTTAGACTTCTGCAGAAAAGAGAAGCTGGAACCTGCCTGTGCTGCAACTTTTGGGAAGGTAATAAGTAAATGCCTTCGTAATTCATTAGATTAGTTGTTTGGAAGAATCACCCATTTAGTATACCCATGTAAAAATTCTTCTGAAGTTCACATGTTTTCTACTCTAATGTACATGGAATCAGATTAACTACAACTGCACTGTCACATATGAAAACATTTCTTAACATCACCTTTAGGAGATTGAAGCTGAAATTCCCTTTGATTTATTGATGTTTTTTACAAAAAATAATAAAAAAAGCATTCTCTCTGAGTGCTTATTTTCTTTTCCTTTTTGTTCATGACATTAATAGGTTCTTTGCACAAAACCAGATCTAACATGGAAGACACTTATAATTATACTAAAGGCAGTGTAAAGTGAGATATGGCACAAGCAGTACTAGAAGGGGAAAAGAAATTAATAAGACAAAGAGCTCCCAAATGAAAAATTGTTGATTCATTCTCTTTTCTACCCTTCCCTACAATTAATCCTGAAGTAATTTAATGAAAGAGAAATGTGAACTCTCCAAATTAAATCCTGAGTATTTAGTGAAACAGGAAACCAAAAATGTTTCAAGGATCACCTTTTTTTAAGCACTACTGATCTAGTAATGGTTTATACATAGCAAAATGCATTAATTAAATTAAATAACAATAATGGGTTTAAAATCTGGTTCATAAAATGTTCATTTCCTATTTTATTCCTCTTGAACTGGATATACTAAAAGAGTGGATATCTAATTTTCATACACAATTTCAGTATAAATGAAAAAGACAATAGGTTCCATTTGAATATTGTTTTGACAGTGATCTGTCTATTAGATGTACCTGTTAGATCTACCTCTATTACTGAATTAATTTTTCAGATCACACTTTCAAATAAAAATCAATGTCCTTTTAGTTGTTTATCTTTGAAAACAGGATAGCTAGAGGACAGAGTTTCCCCTGATTTTGTTTAGATCTCTGAAGCAAAAGATACAGTTATACTTTTGGAACTTGAACGCAACAGGATTCTGGTGAAGCAAACTAGATTTTAAAAGGTGAAAGTGAAAACAGAAAGGGAGAACAGGTGGGAAGACTGGAGATACACTGCAAGATGGACAAGGATGGAAGAAAGCCTACAGTGTGAAACATGGCCTAATCATTTACGTTGTGCCATAAGTTATCAAAAATGTTAATTCATTAATTACCTCAGACTATATATTTACGTTACAATTTTTCTATAAACAGATTGCTAAGAAAGTTTACCAGTGTTAGAATTAATGCAGTTGTTTTCTCTTTAGACCATTCGCCAGAAATTCCCTCTCCTTACCACAAGGCGGCTTGGAACAAGGGGCCATTCAAAGTAAGTCACAATTACATGTGTATCTGCTTGTAGAGCACATTTTAGGAATCATGTGTATTTCCATGTCTCCTTAATATGTACCAATTGGCAGGGGACTTCATGCAGATGGTACAATGTAAGTGATAACTTTCATGTACATGGTGAAACTGATACTCAGACTTGAACATTTAAGTTTGAAAACTTGCTGCATAATTTTTAGAATTGAACTGATTAAGTTCCTAAATCTTGTTATTGCATTTATTGACCCATGCATATGTTCCAAAAATATGTCAAAATATTAGCTATAAAAAGCATTTATAGCATATGTCTTTTTATAGCTGCTCATCTTTCTATAAATAGTGATTTTATTTCTCTTTTGCAATACTAACAACTTTCATTGTGTTCTCTATGTAACAACATGGGTTGACTTAAATACACCACCAGAAGAAGCATTGTTTTAAATTGAATTTAAGGTGTACTTCTGCTCTTTGTTGTGGGTATCTTATAAAACTCTGAAAAGTACACAGTCTATAGTGCAGTCATTTAATAAATAATGTATCCTATTAATTTGTACATTTGATCTGTGAAATATCAGGTAATAGGAATAGATCATAGACAATTCTATATGACCTGGTGGTAAAATTTTTATTAATACTGGTTCTGGCATTATGCTTATGGCCATTAATAATTTAGTGTAAAACTGTTGTGAAGAGTGGTAACACACATATTCCCTCACGTCCATTTCGCTAATGAATAAGGTAGAAAACCAGAATAATGATAGAAATAGAAGAAACTAAACATTCTGTTTGTTTGGGAAAACTCTTTCTTTTGAGCTAGCCTTGAAAGATAAAGTTGCTCTTGTCTTTCAGTAGTTTATATGCAAAACTCAAAAGTAAAGAAGACTGAAAAGAAAAAAACCTACAAGACTAATTTTCCTGAATGCTAGAAATGTCTGAAGGATAAATATTTTTATTTTCATAGTTTAGGGGTGTTATTAAATGATTTTATACTCAGTTTTCTTCCTGCCTTAGAAGTACAAGAAATAGCTAGTTAATTCTGCCTTAGTTTTGCTGAAGAATGAATGAGATGCCATTTAATGAATTTTAGGTTTCATTGTAGAAAAAATGAAGGTGGGAAAGAATTTAAATTCCAAACTTTTGCAAAGACATTCTATTTCTTCAGCACATCCCAAGCATTTATTTTAAATAACCATTAATAAAGAAATAAAATCCAAAGGAAATAAAGTCTTCATAGAACATTACTCCTTTTTGTTGTTGTTGTTGGTTTTAACAAAGGATAGTTCTTGTATAGTGTCTCTCAGAGTCTTAAAAATTTGTAATCCATTAATCTCTTTTAGGAGATAGTACACAGTCTGCAATGTATAGAGGAAAATGGGAGCTGAAGTTCATTCCTCTTTTTGTAGGTGACCTGTAGATGCTGACTAGAGGTGTTTTGAGGAAAGAAATTATCAGAAAGGTTATTTATTAGGGAAAATAGGGATTTTGTGTATTGTCTGCTATGGTGAGCTTAAGCTGTGATTACAGGCATAAGATGATGTAGACGGAGCTTTGCTGCTGGTGTTGTGTTTAAGATTTTAAGAGATCTGGCATTTACAATCTTTGCAGGAATATTTGACAATGTACTAATTCATCAATGCAGTGGGAAATTCTTAGGTTCATAACCCAACATATTTGGTGAACCACTTGGTGGCAATGGGCAACATAGTGCAAAGGAGAAGTCTCCCACATGCTCATTATATACTTGTTCTGACATAACTAACAGATAGATAAACAGGATCCAATGAGGATCCAAACTTCCAAAACATATCATATGTCTGCATGATTTAAGTGCAGTAAGTCAACCTTTGTTAAGTAAATGAGTATGTTTCAAATATGTATATAGCTACAAAATTGTGTTGCAACATGTGTTACTATACTTCCCTTTTCTTGAAGACGTTAAACAATATTAATATAGAAATAACACATGCCCAACATTTCTGGGGCAGATTCCATATCCCTATTGACCTTGTTGGTATTATGTACCATATTTTCATATGGATTAACTGTTCTTGAACAATTTCCTCAAAGGAATGAGGCATCATCAGGTTTTGTTTGAACATCTGGCATTTATTTCTCTGTATCAGTTTTCTTCAGAGGCTTTTCCTCTGCAATTCTCATTTCTGCTAAGATGCATTTACCTTGACCTTGCTGTGCTAAAAATGACCTCACAAAAGGCACAAATGACAGTATTTCCAGTTCAGAGACTAAATATAGCAGCAGTAGTCATAGGGAAGTGTCAGTATAAATCATAGAATCATAGAAGCATGGAATGACAGAATGGTTGGGGTTGGAAGGGACCTTTAAGATCATCTAGTTTCAACCCCTGGGCCACGGGCAGAGACACTTTCAACTAGACCATGCTGCTCAAAACTCTATCCAATCCAGCCTTGAACACTTCCAGGTATGGGAGATCCACAGCTGCTCTGAGCAACTTTTGCCAGTGACTAAACACACCCACTTTAAAGAATTCTTTCCTAACATCTAATCCAAATCTACCCTTTTTTATTTAATGATCTCTGATAATCAGTTTTTCTGTCTGTGGTGTTGTGGGCCATGTCCCCCTCAGAACTACAGACTCACTGAGGAATAAATGAATTTCTGATTTCACCAGATGGCAGTTAGTCACACAAATGTTATTTACGGAAGTATTTCCATTAAATTAATAATAAAGTTAAATGCTGTTCATCAGTTTCAATAAATTACTAGTTATTCTCTTTTTATGTTAGCATGGACTCTAAATATTATAAGCTGTTTCTGAGTTACTGGGACTAGTAGAAGAGTTCTTACTAGCAATTAAATAATATTTTTTTAAGCACAGTCGTGTAGTGACATATTATTTCTACTGCTGCTATCTTTATTACCATATAATGCTAGCAGGATCATTATTCCTCACTATTCCTGGCAATGATGTTTTATATAGCAGTATTGCCCCAGAGCTCTGATCATTGTTCAGGACTCTATTGGAGTGAGATGCTGCAAAAGCATAAAAAGGAAGAAGACAATTCTTCTCCGGTGGAATAATTGTTCTTAAATTTAGAGAAAAGTTAATACCCTGAGAAAAAAAGTGCTTTCCTCGATGCTGCAATCATGCATGGTAATGTTTTGATAGAGCCTGGCTCTGATCAGAAGAAAGCAAAGAAAATGATTTCCTTTTTCCATCATCTTCAAGGGGGCAGAAATTGTTTTTCTCCCACTCTGCAACAAGCTCTTTCTGACATCATCATGAGCATGAATTGGATTTGAGGAAAAGCTCCTGCACTAGCATATGAAATACAGTTGCTGTTGTAGGGTGTGAGATACACAACTGTTAGTTCCACTCTATTCCCAAGCAGCATTTGTCATCTCTAGTTCAGGGCAAAGGACAAACTTAAAACTGAGTCTGATGATTCCTAGAATTCAAGTCAGAATCTCTCTCTTTCTCTGTGTTTACATCCAACAACCCACTTGTGCAAAAGTTTCAATACTAAAACTCATTTAAACATTTGGCCAAGAAGGTCCAACACACTGGACACAATTTTGTTAACAAAATAGATTAATCTCTCATCCCCATGCTAGTCATTCTACACAGCTGAAAGTAAGGAATATTTTCTGTTTTCACTCTGCTGAGTGAAAGAAGATGCAGCACCATAAATACTTCCAACTGCTATCTTAGATTAGTATTTCATAAGCAACATTTCTCTGTTCTAAATCCACCTTTTTGCATTGGTAATTTTAAACATACTGTGGTCAATGCTAGAACTCAGCTGTAACTTTGAAAGTACATGAATCACATGAAGCAGCTATTTGGGAAAACAGACTAACTGCTCGGTCCATACAAATGGAAGACTGTTTGAGCTCAAGTTACAATTTAATTTCTTTGTAGACTTTGATCAATGATGAATCTTAGCTTTTATCCATCATGTCTGAAAACTATTATCTTATTTATTAGGAGTGATTTAGTGGGTTAATAAAACTGATATGGCAGCTGGCCCTGTGATAAGAAGTTATTGCAAGTCCCTGAACAGCTTAAGCCTATAGTTTCCTTATCAGCTATCATTTGTGTCAGTGTATGCTAAAATCAGAGCTACAAGTTGTGTAGGAACATATGTTACAACAAACCACTGAAATTAAAAGAGAAAAGTAGTTCGGCTTGTTTTATAAAATGTTTGTTTCAAAAATTGAGAGTAAATTCCTTGTAGTAACTGATTACATTTTGTTAATTGCACAATAGAAATAATAAATAGTAAAATATAAATATACTGTACATACACACAAAAATATGCACATAAAGAGAGAGAAGGAAGGCATTTGAAGATGTAGGTTAAAGATGCTGTCAATGTGTCTGGTATGGGTATACTGCTCTCAACAGGGAGCCTAAAATGAGCTATTCAACTAATGGCTTGTGAGAGAATTATAATCTTCATACCATATTACTCTATGGAGTATACCAGACAGAGTTTGAATAGTAAAAGTATATTATTTTTAATAATTTCTGTGCGGTGATTGGAAAGCTGTATGTTTAGCAGCAAAAATTCATCTACACATTACTGAAGAAAAACAGAAAGATACCTGTTGTGCCTTTAATATACACAGAATATGTACTGAAAATGTCTGTTCTCTATATAACAAGATGTCTCAGTGATAAACTCTGATATCCTGAGACACTCCAGCAGGAACAAGTATGTTTCCTAGCACTGGATACTTGAGAATCTAAATCATACAACAATTCCTGTTCCTAACCCAAATACATTAATATTGAATTAGATGTGGAATAGTCTAGATATAGAACCATAGCTCTGTAAAGAAGTAATGCTTTCCTTCCCTCTGGTCCACTGCAACTGGGGAATGCCAAATTTATGGTGAAAGTGCAAACGTTTTTATTTTTGAATTCAAAAATGGTATGTGATTGAAGCTGGGAGACTTAAACTGTCGGAACGAGATGTGGGCAACTGCTTGCTTACATGGGCAATGGCAAATGGGCAGATGTCATTGTTAAAGAAGCAGTCACGACCCTATTCCATTTTCATTCTCTTCAATGGACACCCTTTGCAATTTAAAGTCTAAGTAAATGCCGTTATTTCGGAGAATCCATACGTGTGTATTTTCAATACCTCTTGTGTCACAGTAAGGAAAGAGGGGAGACTCTTTTAGCTTTCCTAGGGGTTGACAGGTGCCACAGTGATATAGCAGTGTTACGTAGACTCACCAGTTTCAGGAAAGCAGTAAAAGTGGTGATGCCACTTTCTGTCATTCTTGCCTGTAAAATCCTGAATGCACACAACAGCCTATCCAGAAACAGAAAAACTATTTCACCTGAGATTGTCAAAGCTACCTAGGCTAGGCAAATATGTCATTCTAATTACCGTTTTCTTAGGCATAATTTGTATCTAATGCCTTTAACCAGCTTTGTAAAGCACGTGAGGGTTTTGTTCTTACCTGTGACAATTCCATACAAGAAGAAACAAAATATTGTGATTTTTTTTAATGGTCATCACCAGGAACAGCAGAGATGAGATGAGATGAGATGAGATGAGATGAGATGAGATGAGATGAGATGAACACTTTTGTTCATGTGTTCTATGAAGTATTTGCTGAACCTTCACATCTTAAGAATGCATTTCTTCAAGCTTTTGGGGAGTTTCAGTGAAATCAGTGCAAAGTGCTACTTTGAAGCAGCCATGGTACTTTCAAGATAATTTTAGTAAAAAGCAAACTAACCTTTCTGTTCTATCCATAACATTCTTAGACAAATTTGGCTTAACACAATCAGTTTTTAGAACTGTTGAGTGGAATTTATAAGACAGGACCTATCAGGACCTGCTTGATAGATGTACTCAAGCAAACTTTGCTATGACTGGTAAGGAAAGAGCTGCCCCCAGCTTGCTCTCCTGCCCTTCTCTCAGAGGTCACTTATTTTGTAGCAAAATCAGTGGAAAGCAGTAAGTAACTACTGCACAGACAGTTTTTGTTAGCACCAACCCAACCTTTTTTGCATCTTTGGTGTCTTTGGTTAAGGTATTGAGCATGAGCACTGCAAAGCCTGAGCAATAGGCATGTTTCCTTTTTCAGTCTGTTTTTGGGAGCAGTAATCTCCAGGAGGGCAACAAGGGAGACAAATGTGAATGAGAAGTGCCTAAATGGCTTAATAATTTAGTTAGTCAGCCTACGACCTGACAGAAGAAAGAATGAATGAATGAATGAATGAATGAATGAATGAATTGGATATTATCATTATTAGTCATAGGAGGCTGAACACTAAGTTATAAGGTGCCCTGGCAAGCTATATTCAACTGAGAAAGGCTCTGAAGGACTGTGTAAATGTAATGGTGGTGAGCGAGATAAAATGTACCTGGTAGATCAAACCCAGCACCCTTTCAAACACATTAAGTAAAGTGAAACCGAAGGTGTAATAGAGAAAAGAGATGTAACATGCTTATGTAATTTCTAACTACATTCTTCTAGTAAGAGAGAAAGTATTTTAATTTTAACCCTTGAATTTTGGATCAAATCATGACAATACTCTTTTGTACCGTGTCAGTGAAAAGAATTGTTAGAACTTTTTTGAAAAGTTTTCAGAAAGCATTTAAAATCAGTCTGACAGTTTGCTTTACTTCAAATTTGGTTTGGCAGCTTGGTTTACTTGACATGTCATTCATAAATGCTCCTTGTTTTTTTTATTTTGTGGGGTTTTTTGTTTGTTTTGTTTTGTTTGTTTTGTTTGGTTTTGTTCTGTTTTGTTTTGTTTTTCTTGCAGGTATCACTATTATGGGATTGGCATTAAAGAAAGCAGCGCATATTACCACTCTGTGTATTCTGGAAAGGGCTTAACCAGGTAAAATAACTTGTGAGACTTAATCAGTGAAGGAAGATCTTTGTAGGACTCTAATTTCTATTTCTGCCAGAACTAGAATTGCTGTTCAAAATGGTTAATTATTTAAATGGTTGATCTCTGTATTTTGCTAGTGTTTTCCAGTTTGACCCCACCACAATCAGTGTAGACCTGTCAACTTTTGACAGGAGAACATTTGGTCAAGTTTGTATGAGGGAGCAAAATCCCATTTCCAGAACACTTGTCTAATTTTGTTTGCCTGTGTGTCACCCTGTGAGTTCTTTCCCCAGGACAGCTTTCCATTATGAAATGTCTGGAGAATGGTGTGAAGCTGGCACCTGTGGGATAGGAGGGAGGGGTCAGCGTAGATTAATATTTACAGGTCCTTTGACTGGCTAATATCAGTTTAAACCTAACCCAGGAAGCTCTAATTATATTTATTTAAGGGACAGCTAGCAGGATCAATATGTTACGATAGCTGCCTGTTGGTTTGCCAAAGATTAATAGTTTGTAAAACAAATGTCTCTGTTCACATATGGCTTGAATGACGGCTTTCATTGTCTGTGGCAGTATACCTGGATAAGTGGGACTCTGAGAAAGGAAAGGAATAAATGAGTTTATAATCGCACAGACAAAATTTGACTGGTGGCAGATTTAGGTTATATCCAAAGAAACCTTTTCCAAACAGTAAGACAAGTGTGAAAATTGAGGGTAATGCTGCCAATGATTCTTAAAAAGGGAGAGTTCTCTCCATAGCAGTACTTAGGTTGTAATAGATTAGAATATTCTATTTCTTTGTCTGGTATGTATCCAGAGCTGTGGTACACAGTGGATTTTTTTCATAATACAGAATTATCTTGAATAAATTGTTCATTTTGTTGACTAAAAGACAGTTATTCTCATTAAAGGAATATAATAATTCTTACTCCTCAGCTTTATGTCAGGCAGGCACAACCTAGTAGCAATGAGTGCAAAGAAAGTGAGGGCTCTGCAAAATTCTCCGAGGCTGTATTTCTGAAAGTATACACTCATAAAAAGATGGCATAGGTACTCTCTAAGATTTTCAGGACTAACTAGATTCACTAATTAGAAATTGTTTCTTTGTGTTAGGACCTGTGCTGTCCTGTATGAGATGTTGAGTTTTAGGGCCCAGCAGTTTAACTGCCTCCATATTTGAATTAAAGCAGAAGGTCAGATGCTCATTTTGCACATTCTGACCCATCATGGTAGCTGGATTTTTCTGTGTGAAGAGAATGATGTTGTAGCCTGGGGTTAAGAACAAGCTTCTGGATAATGAAAGAATCAGGCAGTGTAGGGATTCAAAACTCCCAGTTCGTGGCTGCTGCATATAGTGTTCCATAAATCTGTCCTTTACATCTCTTCTAGTTGTTGAGGCTCTGGAAGAGCAGTGCTAGCAGATGCTGCCTCTCGTTTTTGCTGAACATGCAGTGTACATTTTGCTGAATGTGTGGAAACCCAGAGTCCAAAACAAATACAGCCTTGAAGTTAATTAGATCCATGTTGTAATCAGCTGAGTGATGCCTTCATTTATACATAACTATCAACACGCAAGGGAACTGTCTAGGTAACATATGCTGAATTATCATGTGGTGGGAACTGCCAGGCCTGGGCAGGAGGAATTCCACAACTGCTCAGCCTCTGAATTTCTGAGAACATCTCAACAGCAGGAAACAATGATATTGCCACTAATAAGTACAAGACTTCATATTACCCACAGTATCTTATCAGTTGGCAGCTAGTGGTACAGGAAATAACAATAATCAAACAACATTTATCATTATACTGATCCATTAGAATCGCTGTTATTACACATTCTCTACTTTAATAGTTGTAATTTAAAATGTTCTTTCTGGTTTCTGCACCGAAGGGTTGTCTGATACTCCAGTAGCTTCATTGGGAATCTCTCAGTTGGACTCTAAATAGGACATTCACTATACTGCAACACATTTTTGCTGGTTAAGGAATCTTTTATCTCAGAAATGTATTTCATTGCATTAAAATAGTACTGTAGTAAAAAAGAATGGGAAATCACTATGATTTATTAATTTTTCCAAGAAATGCTAATTATATGTCTATATATATAGTATATATATTTTTTCTACTCTGAATTTACTCAACTCTATTAAAAACTGCATCTATTTCCTTATAAAAACATTATGGACTTACACCTATGCTACCCTTTTGCTGTTTGTGAAGTGACAAAGATCAAAAAAAAAGTGCAGCTGGATTTTATTCTTTAGTGTTTAGTCAGTGGTCTTAATCTTCATGTTTTGTAAGACATTAATAGGTTTCTTGATATCCCCAAGTTTTTGAAAATCAGTGGAAGAAGTTAAGAAAACAAAAATTAGAAAACCCATGAAAACCTGTAACTGCATTTGGGAAAATGCAATAATTTTCCTAATAGATCATACATATACATAACCTCTACAAATGTTCTGCCTAGGAAAAAAGAATTAAATGTGTTTTCTTTCAAAGGTTCTCTGGAAGCAAGCTAAAGAATGAGGTAAGTGCTGTAATCTGTTTCCTTTTACTTCTATTATAATGCAAATATGTGACCTGTGGTTTCCTTCATATTTATTTCTTTGAAAATTGCAACAATATTTGACTACATAACCTTTTTAACAAGGCTGAGTTTGCTCTTCTAAATATTCAAAGAAAAATAAGATTGGAAAACACCTTTTAGGGTTCCCATTGCAATTACCTAAAACCATATTTAAGCAAAGGGTTAAGTGCTAGCTTTATTTTTTTTTTTGCATGTTATTTTTTCAGGAGGGCTTTTTTGGAGTCTCATGTGTCTGACTGGAAACTGAAAAGAATTTTTTTAAAAATAAACTGAAACTTGAGGCTTCTAGTCAGTATGGCCTTTCTCTATGTTTTGCTTTCTGTGGCATTTTGTAGTTATGTCTTTTTGCTACTTTTGCTTGCTGGGTGGGACAAACAGCAACTTTGAGTAACTACTTATCAGCCTTATAGTCTTCCACCGTACTTGTTCTGATTTAAACAGAACAGAGTTTCTTTAGAGTAAAATCAATCATAAGGTCTTGTAAATAGTTTCCAGTTCCTATTGGAAATATCCCTTCTGATGAACCCTAGAACTGCATCTGGTTTGTTGGTTTTTGTTCTCCAGCCCCCCACAGGTAGTCTACATTTTTACTGCTGTGTACTATGGTATAGTCACTGTCATTCTGGTCATATTTATAGTAGAAAATTATGGATTATTGTGCATTAAAGGTTAAGGGTTGCTCACAGTATTTTTATTTGGTACTGAATTCAATTGGCATGAGATATCCTGCACCCATATTATTAAACTCCTGAACCTGCAAAAGGACATAGGGACATCTCTGCCACATTGCCATGAAGAAACGTCTCTAATGCACAGTACGTGTTGAAATATGAGTGGAGGTGTTTGGGATACTGCTAATTGGCATGGGACAAAAGAATGCCAGAGGCCATTCTGAGTTAATACTGTTCCAGTATTGCCTGGGAATGTTTCCTGACACCATTTAATTTACTAGACTATATATACCTTCTGTGATCAACTGATACACAGCAAGCCTTTCACCTTTTTAATTTCCAGATAAGCAACTCGTAGCTGATAGCAGACATTTTATTGGTCCCTGAGAGTGTAGTTTTGTTCTATTGATTTTCATCCCCCTTATTACTATTATCTGAAAGCCATCCATGTCTTTCTACATGACCTCTTGGTCTTCTTCAGTTGATGATTTCATTAGCTCATGTCAACCAGTTTAATATATGAAATGTTCAGTCAGATCAGCCCCAAGTCTGATCTTTGGAAATTTTCTCTTCAATTCCTTTTGAACCCAGTAGTTTCCTTGTCAACACAACTTGTTAGCATTTCAGCTACAGTCAGTTTCTTAAATATTTTGACATTCTTTTACTAATCCCCACTCTCACCAGCATAACTGATCATTTCCCATGGTGACACCATGTCAAGTATTTTAGTGAGGTTCAGATAGATTAGATCTGGTTGCATTTTCTCTGTTCAGATAATCGGCTATCTTATCAAAGAAAGATAGTGCTATACCATGGGATATCCTCAACATATTCATGAGCACTACTGAAGCATTCATTCAGTCAGAGTTTTGTGATGGAATATATCTGATTCCTTTAGCATAAATGGATGCATAATTTCTTCCATCTCTGATGTGGCATTCCCAGTCTGCCTTGGAATTGACAGTCCCACAAATCTGTCTGGTTTCTGACCCAGAGTTCCTTTGTCCTCCCAGAAAAAAACATTCACAGACAAGTCAGTGGAAATAAATGAGAAAGGGCACATCATTGTGAGTTCTTGATTGTCTAGCTCAGTATTGTCTGAAATTATTCATGCAGGTCTTAAGAGGAAAAAAATGTCTTTCATGGTCAAAGCTGAGTTATAATGATCTCGGTGAACTGAAATTTTGGCATTATATTTTCATTAGTGTGAACAGGTAATACATGGTTCCTTTTTCATTTTCTTGAAAGTACCTGCAATTAGGTATTCTAAAAAGATTTGAAACTATTGCATAAGGTGTAATTCTCAGTAGGAACATAAAGACATTGAAAAGATGTTAAAACACTGATTGTCTAAATATACTGAGTAAATGGCATTTGAATGAACACTTATTGAGTGCCAGGGACACTGTTTACTTCTGGTATGTTTTATCACGTTTTCTAGTATTCTCTCTGTAGGGGGAGATATCAGCAAATTCTTTTATCTAAACCAGTTAGTGCACCATTAGAGTCTGCATGGTTAATTAGGCAGATAATATTACTGTCATTATCTTAATGTTAAATGGCCATTAGAAACAGATGGCATTAAATTGAAAGGGCAAGTGGCAGCAGGTTAAAATATTAAGCCTAGAACTGAGGCACAGTCATATAAGTCCATTAGCAAGGTAAAAAACATTGCAGATTATCTTCTCTTAAACCTCCCACCACCATCACTGCCTTTTTTTTAAATTAACAGATCCCTTTTAATCAGAGCTTTTAATATATTTAATGGGTAATTGCATAATAAAATCATTAGGATTACTCCTGTTAAAAAAATACCCTCCTTAGGCAATTATAACATTACAAAAGCCTTGATATGAAGAAGTACTAATGTTTCTAAATTTCTACAATTTCTTTTACTTAGAGCTTTATATGTGTTTGAATAGTAGATAGCACAGGCAAAATTAGTTTACATGATGTATGCTTTTGGGTTTTTGCTGCCTGTGTTGTCAGGCACATCGCCCTATAAAAATAGGGCTATATTTATGTTGAATAAGTCAGTTATAGCTATGACTTTCTGAATTCAGTATTTGAGAGAATTTCACTTGAAAATGGCCTTCAATTAATAAGTCAACATTTACAGAAAAATAGTCTCATTTGTACACTTTTACACTTCAAGTCACTTTGAGTTCCATTTGAATGCCTTATGCAAGATCATAAATTTCATCCATTAGTACAGAGGGAATCTGCACAGAAAGAATAATGTTTTGCACAGGGATACAGAGCAGGCCAGCTCGTGGCTCTGCACACTGACTTGAGATAAGGACTGGTTAGGTTAAAATAGAACAAAAGAGTTTCAGCCAAATTATCTTCTTTAGATTTGAATGCAATCCTATGAGAATAACTACAGTTCAGCCAGTAAGGCAGAACTATAACACAGATTGTATTTCTTCTTTTGAGGATGAGGGTTTCACCTTCTTCACAGCATTTGGGACCTTAAGAGTGTTCAGTGAAGTTTAGATACAGACACATATACTATAACCTTCCTGGGCTGGGGTCCAGATTGGGATAAGCATCAACATTTTTGAAGAATTGCCTAAATGCAAGGCTCATTAAATAATACAAAAGTTTTGCATGAATTTTTGATTTCAGATGTAACAGTATTAGCTATTTTAATGTTCCTGCTTTTTCCTTTCTGTTTCAGGGTGGTTTTACTCGTAAATATTCTTTGAGTTCCAAAACTGGAACACTCCTCCCAGAGTTTCCAAGTGCTCAACACCTTTTGCTTCAAGGGTGCATTTCTAAAGACAAGGTAAAAAGTGAGCTCCTTCTCTTCTGTCTTAGAGATCAAAAATTTGCCACAGAATGTTTCTTCATATCTTAGCCTTTGAGGTATTGACATGAAAGAGCCAGAAATGTCCATAATCAAACAGAGGTGACTGATTTATAGAGGGGGCAAACCTTTACTAACACCGATTAACCGGCTTTCCAATGGAAAGGTGGTTGAATTATTTACCTATTAACTGACCCAGTATTTTACAAACTGATGGTATGTAAGACGGGGAGAGCAAAACAAACAAATAACTGAGAGTTGTACTCTTTACAAATGCCTTTGGATTTAAGGTAAATTTTGTTCTGATTAGAACAGAACAAATAATTCACAACAAATAGTTAGATGAATTTTACTCTCATTAATTGTTTGAAAAGTGACTGAAAATCTGAACATGGTTGGGGTGTTTTAAATTACTTAAATCATTCCTCAAATCAATACTTGGTATTGCTTATCCTAAGGATAACTCTTCAGTTGGAAGTATTTTTCATGTTTGATGTCTTTGATTCTTTGTCTGTGTGCTGCATCTTTGTTGTTTCTTGTCACCTTACAAGCTGCTGCATTGTGGTAGAAATCCTTTGACAGACATTTTGAACTTTTGAATTTAGTCTTCAGTGCAGGTGATTATG
Organism: Turdus rufiventris; assembly: GCA_013186435.1. NCBI lineage: Eukaryota > Metazoa > Chordata > Aves > Passeriformes > Turdidae > Turdus > Turdus rufiventris. The sequence goes on from PYHW01010093.1 coordinate 1,176,242, forward strand.
GTGACTGTCTTGAGACACATTGCTTTAAAACTTTTTAGTTTTGTTCAGAGAAAATAGTGAAACCTGGGATTCCTGTGGGGAAAAGCTAAAGAAAAGGAGCCATCTTAGCTGGAAATCTTACCATTCCTAAAGAAAGCCCAAAAGCTGGAATACTCAGCAGTGTACACCACCTGCTGCTGTAGTCTCCATCAGTGAAGTGACACCTCTCATATTGACAGCATTGTCATTGAATTTAAATCTGACAAATTTTTGAGGTTCCTTGAAGACCCAACGCAGCAGTATAAACAAACTGGTTTTTACTGCTCCAACAATGAGAAAAAGTTGCAGTTCATTCTCTCTTAATTTTTGGCTCAGCAACATTGTGCATGATTGTCTGGGGACAGACTTACCAAATTATGAGGAGATTGTGGTTAGGATGATTTTCTGCTTTTCCTGCATTCTCTTTCCTGGCTGCTCTTTCCTTGTTTCTTGTTCTCTTATTTCCTGTTTTCTTTTCATACTGCCTTTTCCCTCCTTCAGCTTATCTGACCAAAGGTTATTGAAACTAAGATATTTAGGTACTCTATTGAAGAGACCCCATACATGAAGCTTGACTCCTGCATTAAACTCTTAAGGAGTTGCTTGCAACTCAGATGTCTGGAGATCCATAAATACAGCAGTCTGCACTAAAATAGATTGGTAATTCCTGCATTTAATGTTTATGGAGAGAACTTACCCAACCTTTATACTTCCATCAACTCCTTTCAAATACAATTCTTTAAAATGTTCTTGGCTCTCACACTTTGCTATTGCTTTTTGAATATAGAGTAGCAGTTAGTAGCAGTTAGTAGTAGTAGTTAGAGAAGCAGTTTTGAAAGTCAGAAAGGTCTTTCTTGAAAGAAATCTGCATCCTGAACCTATTGCAATAAGATGGCACCAGGGTCATTCAAAATCTGATAGTAGTTTGCTGGAGAAGTTCAGAAGCTGTGACAAACCTTCTGTAATTCAGGACCATAAGAATGGTTTTGCTAGCATTTTTCCTTCCGTAAAATAATTTGCATATTTCTTATCTTATAATTTACTACAATTTTTAAGAATTACTTTCTTTCTTTTTTTTTAAATAAAACACTTGACTGAGATAAAGTAGCCTGATGAGATGAAAGGGAGTTCAGCTTTTAAAAGTTCAGTTCATGTGAGGCAGTGATTAAACTTTGACCAAATGACTGGCAGCTATTTTCTCATTTGTCCAGCTAGATGATGTTTCAGAACACTCATAGACGCCTATAGTAGCCTAATGATTAACTTGCACCACTCTTTGGGATTAATCTTAGCTTCAGAAGGGTGAATTTACTTTACCATCTGACTGACTAATCCAGCTATTGCCTTACTTTATTATCCACATTTTCACAGTGTATACAGGTTCAGATGCTACATGTCTGACCACAACATCAGTGCTTGACTTAAATAATGCTTGAATAATAATGACGTAAAGCTGTTGATAAAACTAGAGATGACTGACGTTCTCATCACTTCTGGATGTACAGGCTGCCTATTTGTAAATATGCATATTCATATGTTCATATTATGTGTTTAAACACTAACTACACAAAGCAGAAACTTAGATCACTGTAGCAGTAAAGGAAAGAGTTAAGAAACTCTCTTTAATATTGCTTTCTTCCAAAACAGGTAGATACCCTTATCATGATGTACAAAACACACTGTCAGTGTGTCCTTGACAATGCAATTAATGGGAACTTTGAAGAGGTAAGGTTGTTTAAACACACATTCTTGGTACATATGCATGGGAAGCCAAGAAAGCGTGATTTATGTCTGTGAATCTGCTTCCTATTCGTTTAGATCCAGCATTTCCTATTACATTTTTGGCAAGGAATGCCTGACCATCTTCTTCCCCTGCTTGAAAATCCCATCATCATCGACATTTTCTGTGTCTGTGACTCAATACTGTATAAGGTAAGTGAAGTGTTTAGCTATATGAATAATCTCACCCACAGTACAACTTTTGCATCTGTAAAAACATAGAAAGACAGAATGTCATGACTGCTTTCTGCTGTAAATCAACAAGGAAATTATTGAAATTGAGAAATAAAATGGGCACCTGTAAGAGCTGAAGTCCAGTCTCAGCTCAGCTGAACACCTGATGCGTGATCATGGGCAGCACACTAACAGTGAAACCCTGACCTACTTGTGTGAATGTATCTAAAAGAAATGCTCATGTGCTCAGTGACAAGGCTGACTAAGGTAATCCTGGATGAAAACTGAAGCCTTGTTTTTACTGAAAAAATTACTTCAGTTTCTACCAAAAAAGAGAATCAGTGGCACTTTGGTAAGGTGATTCCACATGCCAATCTGCTGCTCACAGGTTATGACAGGCCATGGTTTCGTGTTACTGAGCTGGAACGATACTGGGTTAAGACATTCTTGCCCCTCCTGCTGGCTGCCTTTCATTTCTGTTCCCATGCTGCTAGATGTACCAGCAAAACTGCTGTACTCTAAACTGCTCTGGGTTTAAAAAAAAATTAAGGAATACTTGTTTTGAGGAGCTTTTGTACCATATGAGTTCTTTGATTTAACTCATGGCATGACCACATAAATAATTGAAACTAAGCAACCCTTAGGAGTGTTGCAAGGTTCAGGAATAAGTTATAGAGCACTGGGGAAAAAACAAAATAATGCCTTCAAAGTTTCCCGAGTTCTCATTTGGAAAGTCAGATCAGATGATTATTTAGTAGATGCAAGGTACTTTAAGTTGCTCTGATAAGACATGCCATAGAAACAGAAAAGGATTCTCATATAAGTGTCTCTCTAACAGATTTCACATCACGTACTGGTGAAAAGAAATCACTGTTGGCTTAATAGTGATTGACACTAACCAATCAAAGGAAAAGACTTGAACCTTTTTAGCTCTGATGCCTTGTTGTCTTTACAAAAATTTGGGGGGGGGAGAATCCAGAAAAGATGAAAATATTTATTCCTTAGAAGCATATAAAGCTGTGAAGTAAGAAGTGTTTTAGTTAGCATAGTAAAGCAAAGGTAGTTAGCCTCAAGAATCATAATTACTACCCAGAAGATGGGTCATTAAGCCTCATTTAGTTGTAAGGTTATAATGTACCTTGAGTTTATGAGGTTTTTCTTGCTCTAAATGTGTTGTCTCAATAGATTCAATATTAACTTTATTTATGATAGATTAAATGTGACAGAAGAAGAAATACTAGAGGAGCATTAAATTATAAATTGAATAAGACCGAATTTCTCAAAAGTTTATAAATTTGCTATTGTGCCTTTTATTTGTCTTTCACTATTTCTGATCTATAGTGTTGTATATTCTTGACATCACAGCTGGCAGAAAGAAGAAGGAATTACATTGGATTTTTATCAAACTATTTACATTAATGGAGAAAGGAGATTTCTGGAATATTGTCTAACAACTTTGTCCTCCACAGTAACATTCCCTAGGGACCATGCAAGATGGCACAGTTTTTTGCCAAAACTATTGCACACCACACTTAGCTACAGAAAACTCTATGGTTAAACTCTGAATGCCTGCAGTGCCATGTCCAGTTGGGTAGAAAGAAGAGTCAACAGCATTCAAGGACTTGGGAGATACTTGAGTATCTGCTTTACAGAGACTTGGTGATGCTAGAAAAGACAAAGTGTTTATGCATCACACTTCTACTGATTTCTCTGCTCTAAGACATGGGGAATAGCATGTCTTGCTTGTTTTTTTCCTCATTTTACTGCTATGAAGATATAAATAAGATATACAATGGGTGCTTGCTAAGTATAACAGTATCTCATATGTTCCTGTCTAATAGCGATCGGAAAGATCCAGGCATATAAATATCTGGACAGTAGGTTGAATGGCTTTATTCTGTGTAAATTTTCTGTACTTACCACTTTGCAATCTAAGTAGACAAGACAGACATGAATGAATGAATAAATGGCCAGTGGAAGCATGTTGTCATTTTCTGTTAACTTTTTGAAGGTTCTTACAGATGTACTCATCCCTGCAACAATGCAAGAAATGCCAGAAAGGTAGGTATTTGAAAATAATCACAATAAATTCTGATTTTTAGGCATATTCCACATAAATACCAGTAATTCTATATCCTAGAGAAATTTCCTCACAGTACAGTAATTTCATGACTATAAGGCGCACCCTTTTGACTAAATTTTTTCCCCAAACCCGGAAGTGCGCCTTATAGTCCGGTGYGCCTTATATGAAGTACAAAGTTGCAACATTTGCCACCCCGGAAGTGTGAGCCATGAGCCGTGGGGGGGGCTGGCAGTGCCGTGGCAGCCGGGTGGAGGCGGGGCCAGGTGCCCACGGCACCGCCCCTGTCGGGTCTGGGGAGGCCCAGGGGCCCATGGCTGCCGGAGGGAAGTGGGCACGGGGGCCCGCAGCCCGCCCTCCTGGGTCCATGCGGGCCCGGGGGCCCATGGCTGCTGGATGTAGGCAGGCCCGGGGACCCACAGCACCGCTCCTCCCGGGTCTGGGCGGGCCTGGGCACCTGCGGCACCCCCCTCTCCC
>PYHW01010093.1:1180863-1204728 GCA_013186435.1 Turdus rufiventris
AAAAAAAAAGTGCGCCCTATAGACGGGTGCGCCTTATCTGATCTACAATGTTGCGAGTTTTGCTGACTCCCGGTAGGTGCACCTTATAGTCAGGTGCGTCTTATGGTCNTGAAATTACTGTATTTATCCTCATTTTTAGAGCAGTAGAGTATGTATGGGAAAATAGTGTCAGCTCTGAGGGATGCTATAGAACAGCCTTAAAATATTGGATAGCATTTTAGTGTCCCAACTGGCTCACAGTTTTTCACAGAGGAGGCATGTATCAATATGTAGTCAATATACAGATCAATGGTTGGTCATTCCTGTTTCTTTTGGCAACACCCGAGGAGGAATTTCCAGATATGTTCAGAAGTCTAGCCATAGATTGAAACCCACTTATTTAAACTAATACCTGACAATGTTTATTTGTGATTCCCTAAATAACTTTTTGTTTCCCTTATAGTTTACTGGCAGATATAAGAAGTTTTGCAAAAAACTGGGAACAGTGGGTTGCTTCCTCTTTGGAAAATCTTCCAGAAGGTCTGATAGATAAGAAATTGCCTATTGCACGAAGATTTGTTTCCTCCCTGAAACGACAGACGTCATTCCTACACCTAGCACAGGTGAATAGAGTAAGGTTATACATTCATAAATGAGTCATTTGCATTCAGTGTACCTTTCTGGCGATGAGATACAATGCATTATTTTTTCAAGGTTGACCTTCAGCCGTGGAAGACTTAAATCTTGTAGTTTTAACTGTGAAATTAGAAAGTGACCATAAATTGATCTGACCAGAACTTCAAACTTTTGTAACAGAAAAAAGAGCAAAGACCATGGTTATAATGAACTGCCATGACAGGAACTTTTTTCAATGAAACAGTCAAGTGGAATATATGTGTAATTTGCTTAGTATCAAATTGGAAAATACACCTCCAAAAGTTGAAGGTGCACAAAAATTTGGCAGGGGACATAGCTGGGACAGCTGACCCCAGTTGATTGCAAAGATATTCCGTACCACAGATCAAAAGCAAAACTGGGGGGAAGTTTGGCAGGGGACCACTGCTCAGGGACCTGGCTGGGCATTGGTCAGTTGGTGGTGAGCAATTGTTTCAATTTGCATCACTGGTCCTTGTTGGACTGTATTTTTCCTTGTTGCTTTTTGGTGTTTCTTTTAAACTTTTCAATTATTATTGTTGCTGTTATTTTTATTATTTCTTTTTTAAAATTATTGAACTGTTTTAAACCTAACTAACAAGTTTTCTTACTTTTACTCTTTTAATTCTCCCCCATCCCTTGGCAGGGTAAGGAGTGAGTGAGTGGCTGTGTGGTGCTTAGCTGCCAGCTAGGGCAAAACCACGACAGAGTCTCAGCATTTTACTTTGCTTTCTCTTGCAGATTGCTCGGCCAGCTCTTTTTGATCAGCATGTGGTGAATTCCATGGTGTCAGATATTGAAAAAGTTGATTTGAATAGCATTGGTTCTCAAGCCCTCCTTGCAGTTTCAGGGAGCACAGACTCTGATGGGGAAGTCTACAGTGAATGTAAGTCCATGGTGATATATTTGTACCATTAGAAGTAATTCATTTATTCATTCCATGCCACACCAGTCTATTTGGACTGACTGAGACAGGGCACTCATAGACTGTGTGTTCTCTAATCTATTTCACCATAAATTTCAGTAGGTTAAGGAAACCTGCTGATTGCCCTATCATGTCCTACAAGAACAAAAGCATGTGCTGGAAAGTCATCCCAGCTAGATGACTTTAAATGGTTGCTGAAAAAATCATTTACATGTCAGTTGCAAACCTCTTTTGAAACTTGTTCCTAATTGTATGGGGATATTGCACAGATCCATTACTGAAAGATTTGTCCAATGTTCCATTTCATTATGGCTATTTAAATTATTTGAACTAGTTTACTTTTTTTTTAATGAATTGCATTTTGTTCTGAAAGTTGAGCTTTAAAAATATATGGAATTTTCTATTTAGTGTAGCAGCTATTTTCATACACAGGATAGAGCGAAGTATAAATTTTGAAGCAGTTAATTTTCATATATATTGTTGAAAAGTGGATATAGGCGTTTTCTCTGTTAAAGAGAACATTGTCATAGGAGTCATGTTGATCAGAGTTGCAAGAACTGAAAGGAATAGCAATGTGTTGTCCTGCAAATATTATTATTTTGATTATGAAATTTTGTTCACTTTAATGATTCATAATCCTATTCACATTTTCATTTAAGTTGCCCCTTTTCTAATCTTTTTGTGTAGTTATTTTTTATTTTATTTGTCTTCTTCCACACTGGTCAAAAAAGAAAAGAAGAGATATAGCTGGTTATTTAGGCACTTTTTTGAAAATGGGAATTGAGAAAATTAACTTTATGTCCTATTGTGAGAAAGTTGTAAAATATGAAGGAAACATAGGACACTGCAAATCTGCCATATTACAGAGAAAGCTTTACTAGTAAACATAGTACTAGAAAGGTTTTCAAGATTGAATCTACAAAAGAATTGAAAATACCATAATCCTCTTTTGCTTTTATTTTCTTATAAAAGATCATTGTCTTACAACCTGTATCATTGTAATGCTTAAGTAATTAAAATACATGTGTGTGATGGATGTGCGTAAGCTTGCTTTGCTGGGGAATTACTTATTTCTTCACTGCTCTAATTCTTTGATTTTCCTTTCCATGCTACAATGTTGTCATATGGCTGGTGAGTGGCTTTTTCTCATGTTCAGAATAGAGTGCGATGATATGTTCTCCTTTTTACATGGTAGATGACTCTATTACAGTGTTCCAAGAACTGAAGGACCTTCTAAAGAAGAATGCCACTGTGGAATCATTTATTGAATGGTTGGACACTGTGGTTGAGCAAAGGGTTATCAAGGTACCTTTCAAATGTTCTGCCTGGCTTCAGACCAAATTCTACTCCCCTTACTCTTTATCCAGTCCCACTGATTTTCCACAAGGAATTTTCATCTCTGCTCCTATTTCCTTACTGTGCCTGGTAAATTTGTCATTTGGTTTCAAAGATTCCATTATATTAGTTCAAGTTAATCATGCTGGGTGGTCTTACATATGTGACAAACTAAGAAGTATTATAGCTAAAACACTAAAATCAGCACTTTCACAAACTGTACATGACAGAAACCCTCCCACCTTATGTGTGCGTGCAGAATCACTGGGGGATTACTCTGAGTAAGGTGAGCAAAAGTTGCTTCTTAGCAAAACAAGTCTCTCTTCCATGGTATTTGGGTGATACTGTGTATGGTCTAAGTTACTGCAGCAGGTGAATTCAGAAGTAGCTAGCCTCCTGAAGGATTTCTACATTTCAGGATGGAAGATACAGTTTTGTAGCTTTGTGAGATGCTTAACACAGTAATTGACGGTTTTGATGAGATTCCCCTGCCCACCTCCAATTACCAAGATGCATCACAAGTATTTTATATGCATGTAGTTACATAGGGATTAATAAATTATAGCTCAGAACAAAAGAAAGAATTTTGACTTACAGCTAAGTAAAAGATATTTACCCAGTCTGTGACTCTAATTAATGTAAACTAGTAGAATAAGATGTTACATATTGTTGGTCAAAAGCTGGACGCTGGTATTCTCCTCTGACTTTTTTAATCTGAAAATGCAATATCTTAATCATCATTTTAGGTAGGATCTTGATATTAATGGATGCAAAAAGATGAGACAGTACAGTTAGCATCAACTGGCTGAGAGAAACTGCCACTTATAGGAAAACCATAGGCATGCCCTTTTTCCTTTCTTCACCTGCTTTTCCAAATTTCAATGGAGGCAGTGATAATTTCTTTTTTTAAAATACTCTGAGTTTCCTAACAATTGCTGGCATGTGAGCAGCACAGTGAGGAACTTTGGATGATTCAGGGCAGCGGAGTCTAAGCAAGTCCTCACATACACAGAAATCACCCTAGGCAAAAAAATCTCATCGAAGCCAAGTAATCTCAATTTGTTTTAGACTGGAGTGATTATGGTCTAAATTTCATTCCGCAATTTCAGAAGACAGTTTCTGATAAGCAAGTCAGGCAGAAAAGGTGAAGCAATTTTCCATTCAGCATCTACTATGCGATACCATATTATTAAAGCTAACAAGTATGGTTCCTAGCATTGTTTTCCTGCACTTAAGAGAAGATGTACTAACAAGTTCTGATATGAAGCTAGGTCGACTTGAGCAGAAGCTAATCATTTACAGAACATGTAATCCTTCCACTGCTGTCTGCCTTCTGTTCATGGTAAAGTGTGGCTATTGTCAAACTCACACAACAGCTTCTTTCTGCTTGCTGTTTGAGAAAGTAAGAGGGCATATGTTACACACAAACAAATCACTGCCAGAGCAAAGTGACTGTATGAAATGAGCAGTATTAAAAGCATCACTTTGATCATCGTGATAGTAACATACCATTCTGTAAGATAAATTCTGACCAGTATTATACAGATTAAATTAAAGTAGAAGGACTAATTTCTATTCCCTGTTTATATGCAATAACAGTGCCAGAGGCCTGAGGGACCTCCCTCCCTCCCTCTCTTCCTTCCTCCCTCCCTCACCTGTACCATCAGGGCCCAAGCAGTAAGCAGTTTTCTTCATGCAACATTGACAGACAACATTCTATGATTGCACTGGAAAGAGTGAAGGCGGCTCTGTTTTACTGAGTTAGGACACACAGCAAGGAGATAGTTTGAATCAGACAGCTTGATTCACTCTGCCATCAGCCTGATTCAAGGACTCCTTGAACTCTCTAGGAGTTCGGTTCTTCTCTCCTGTTGGCAGAAAGCAAGTGAGTATACTTAACAGTATTTTATTGTTCTCTTTCAGGCAAGCAAGCAAAATGGGAGGTCTTTAAAGAAGAGAGCTCAGGACTTCCTTCTGAAATGGAGCTTTTTTGGTGCTCGAGTAATGCATAACCTAACTCTAAACAACGCATCAAGTTTTGGTACTTGAGCTTTATAAAAATACTCACATATGTTATGCACGTAGCAGCTTTCCACCATTTTCTGTGCTGAGGAACCCATCCTAATCTAAAAATTATTTGATCAAAGCCACAAATACTGTGTGATGTATTTTTCAAACTAATATTTCACAGTAAATGCTAGCAATATTTTGCTGGGGACCTGTGTCACAGGTTTGTTTTTAAAAGGTATTTTTCTTTTGAATTACTGTTTTAATTCTGCTTTGACATTTAAGTGCTAGAAGCTTTGTTTGTTTTAATATGGGAATGACTGCATATCTCAATATAAGGGACAAAAGATTTAAATTATTGGTTTAACCTGTGGATCAGGTTTGGTAAAAAAGTACTGGTGTATATAAGTTCTTGTGCATGGTATGTTTTAGTAAAAGCCAAAGGACTTAATTCTTGGGATCAGCAGATGATCAATTTAACAGTATTTGTGGCTTTTAAAAATTAAGGCTCACACATTCCTCTTCAGGAATGTTTACATTTTTGGGAACACTCAGAAAGAACCTTATATAAGAGAGATGATGGCAGAACAAGTGAAACAAACTCTAGTATGCAATTTCGTATGTTTAGCCATAGGTACATTGTTACCTAAAATTCAGAGGGTATTTGAAATTACTGTAGGGACACATGCATTTTTTAATATGATATATCCTTGAAATAAGGTCAAAGACTTTACCAGTTATTGTCTGGTTATTTAGCACAAGGCAAACAGAAATAGAGCAGAGGCATTCTAGCAGACTTCAGCCTTATCTAGTTCCACTGTGTGCTCTCTTCAAGTATAAAGCATGTCTCACTTTCATCAGTATTTTTCTTTGATGTAATTAGTGGTCAAATAGCCTACAGGACAGTAAACAATTGAGCTAGGTGGGCCAGTGCAAAGAAAGATTAGAGCTAGAAGTTAGGCACTATTCCTTGTTGGTCTTGCCAGGTCATTTAAAGTCCACAATTATTTGTTTGTTTCACTGGCTTCTTGTGGAGTGGTGAGAGATGGTCACAAAGATAACTCAGCTACTCTCTCTGTTTCTCCTCCAAAAGGTTCTTTTCATTTGATCCGAATGTTACTAGATGAGTACATCCTGCTTGCCATGGAGACACAGTTCAACAATGACAAAGAACAAGAACTCCAGAATCTACTGGACAAATACATGAAGAATTTAGGTAACTAGAGCATGGTTCTTTTGCATGTACTCTGGTATGTTTAGAAATTGTTGTATTTGTTTAAGCAGAAGCAAGATTACTGTGTTCTCCTGAAGGTATGGTTATGTGCAACATTGTCAAATCCATGTGAAAAGTTTGAATTTCCTCAGCAGTTCATTCCCACCTTCCTACCACAGTTCGCTTCATAACATTTTGTTGGAATGTGAATACTAAGGATCCCTGAAATTATCTTGGATGCAGCAAACACGTGTAGGTAGGGGCATTAACTGAAGTGTGAAAAGAGGTATAAGTAGAAGAAAGGGCAGGAATTGGTAATCCAGTTTTTCCCCAAAATGTAAATATGTAATTACAACTTGAACTAGGAGTCTATTAAATGTAACCAAATTGCAAATGTGCCTTCAACATTGGAACACAAGTTTGGAGCCCTATTTGCCATGTGGTTGAAGTATTACTGTATGGAAGAGAAATAAGATATTTGGAAAACAGTATCCTTAACATTTTCTATCTACCAGGCTTCTTCAAAGTTAGACAGTTTGAAATTATATATTCCAGGTCCTTTTGCTATAAAAAGAATGAAGATTGATTTGGATCAAGTTCTGGTCCAAGTTAATCCTTAAAAATGTAGTGAAACCAGAAACTTGCAGGGTTATTTTTTATTAGCATTAGTACTGGCAGTCAGTCCTTAACTTTTTAACTTTTTGATTGTTGTTACTCTGAATCTGCACTTTGCTGCAGAAAACATGCACAGAACTTGTGTGACAGTAGATGATGCAGCTCTTTCAATTCCTTCCTTTCAGCCTCCAGGAGAAAAACTTGGCCTGTGTGACAGTTGCTTATCCTTGTGTGTTTAGGTGAAGTACTTGAAATCATGACATAAAATCATGGTGTCCTCTGAAGAACAGCAAAACTTACTTTATCAGTAGTCTGCAATAAGCTGAAGAACTCTTGAATATAGCAAATGCTTTTCTCTAGATATCAATATGAGAAGAGAGTTCAAGCATTCTGAAGTTGCCATTGTTAATTCTTTAGGATGAAATGTTGGTCCTGATTCACTCTTAATGCACTTTACTTGATTTCATTGTTAACATTTACCTGAAGGGAATAAATCTGATTAATATCTTCACTATGATGGCTTCAGTAAGGAGCTGATACTGTGTGATGTAGATCTGTGGTCAGGGAAAATGATACAGAATTTATGTGCAGTGGGGATATGTAACAGCCAGCAAGGGTTTTCATTTACCCTTCCAGATGCAAGCAAAGCCACCTTCACTGCATCACCAAGCTCCTGCTTCCTAGCAAATCGCAACAAAGCCGCTCCTCTGCCCAGTGACACTTCAGTCAAAAATGAGTGCCTAGGAGAGCAAACCTACGTGTCCTTGTCAGCTGGCCAGCCCAGCAGTGCGCCTTCTGGTCTGAACCCCTTCACCACAGGAGATGGGGACAGTATGCAGCTGACAGGTGTGTATCAACTCTTCCAGATTCTCCTTCCCTAATTTGCCTGTTAGTCTTTCGGTTTGTGGTAACATATTGCTGTAGAGGAGTGATGACCACATGCATTTATTAAGACCTCTAGTAAACAACATTTCAGGAGCTTGCCTTCTGTGGTGATTTACAGAAGTCAGTAATTGTAATTACTCTGCCAGTAATAGTTCCTAATGGAAAAATGGCAAAACTATCTTAGAATTCTTGGCTTGGTGAGGTTCTTGTGAGGAGAGAATGAACAGTAAGCCTGGAGTACATAAGGATTCTAACTGTTGGAAATTCCCACTGAATGTGGCACCTTGAAGCTGGAGAATGAAATTGGGGAGCTTTATAGCCTGAAGCCATGAAATAAAAGCTGTGAATTATATAGGTGGCAGGCAGCCAGTGTGTATCTTTTGTAAAGGTTTAAAATTATTATCTGTACTTCATTACAGGGTTTGTGTCTTAACAGCAGTACTGAGGTGTGGACACTAATCATGGTTAATGTCTGTTTTTTCCAGATCAAATGGAGCTGTCTCAAAGCACTGGTCATCTCATGACTCCACCCATTTCACCAGCCATGGTCAACCGGGGAAGTGTTATCAACCAGGGGCCAATGGCTGTGAGACCTCCAAGTGTAGGTCCCATGTTATCGACGCATTCAGAGTGCTCTTCCTACTCTGAACCCCTTTATCAGACTCTGTCACAGACAAATCAGAATTACTATGGAAACAATTCAAATTACCAGGCTATGTTCAGAACACAGGCCCATTCCACTTCAGGAGTTTACGACCACAGAGCAGAACCCGGCCGATTCAATGCCTTGAGTGAGCAACAGTTCTCCAGAGACTACTTCAGCAACAGCTGTGCTGTGTCTCCCTACAATGCCAGATCCCCTTCCAGCTATGGTCCCTCCAGCATGTCTCAGGACACACACAATATGCAGTTTCTGAATACCGGGAGTTTCAATTTCTTGAGCAACTCTGTATCTACATGTCCAGGAGCAGCTTATCCTGCTAATGCTTCCAATGGTATTAATATGTATTTTCTTTTTCCCTTTGCTTGTCTTTCATTGCTGGAGTAAAATGCTTTTTCTCTGCCTTTTTTTTCTATGGAAGATGTATTTCAGATTTTCTTTATACATTCCTGTTTTCCACTTCTCTGATAACACAGAGAGATTGTAAAGCAGCTTAATAAGCTACTTAAGGGTTTATTTTCCTCTGGTGAATCCTCAGTTGACCTCAGATGCATCTGCTGCCCTATGCTAATCGTACTTTGGTTATCATCACCATATCTTGCATAAAGGAAGCAAAACCAGGATGACCTTGTGCTTTAACAAGCTCTTGAAAAGACTCCAAAACATTTGCTATGAAACTAAAGCAGACACAAGCTAGCTTACCTCTGGGATGAGCATAATGGACCATTCTAGTTACAGGATGAAAAGTATAAAAATGTGCATTACCAGTAGTTTGGGACTTTGTCCCTCTCATTTCTCACTTCAAATGTAAAATTACTGCTTCAGAGGTATAGTCAGCAAAACACCTCCCTCTTCTGGAGAAAAGACACAGTGGAAATGTTACCTTTATATGGATTTGTCTATGCAATGAGTTCATATTACCCTACAGATTTTCTTTCCATGCATGCTTTCCTTGGTTGTAAGCTTCAGAAGGAAGCACTGAACTGTGGATAGGAATCCCCATGGTGTCTCTTAAGGCCACTGATTGTAGGCTATATTTGATTCTGAGCTTAAAAGGAAAGAGCAGTTTTCTGTACTGAAGGCATGACTGAACCCTTACCATCTTTTGGTTTCCTTGTTACCATCTCTCTTTTGAGTCAGTCCTTGCATATGCTGCTTGTTTTCCTAGGCTGTGTGGATACATAAATAATTTTATTGTGAAGGGCTTCATTCAGTAACAAGTACTGTTTTTCCAAGGTTATCACAGGCTCATACACTACCCAGTAGTTTCAGTTCATCTTTTTTTTTCTTCTTCTTTTTAATCTTCAATTAGGATATTATGGAAACAGCATAAATTATTCAGAATCTCACAGACTTGGAACAATGGTGGACCAACATGTGTCTGTAATCAGTAGTGTCAGCAGCATTCGGCCGCTGCCATCCTACAGTGATATACATGATCCACTGAATATCTTGGATGACAGCAGAAGAAAACAAACAGGCTCATACTACACAGAGTCCTCACCTTCGATTGTCTGCCGGACCCCTATGCGTGAGTACAGCCAACAACTGAGAAGCAGTTATGAATGTTTTTAGCTAACAAATGCTGAGTATGAAATTGTAGCTCACATACACAGTATATGAAATGCAACATAGAGATGAAACAGCTCGGTACTTAGGGTGTATTATAAGATTGTTTTCCTTAAAACTGAGTTTAATATATTTGCTTCCTTAAAGAGGTCTATGATCCGTTGTCCATAAGGAGTGGAATGATTGGCCTGAGTTGCATAAAAATATGTATTAAGAAGCACTTCCTAATTATTAACTAATGATAGACTTTTCTAGGGTCTCTTGGAGATCCTCACTGTGAAACAGATCAAATGAATCCTGGATCACAGGAGTCTCAGTTTATACGTCCTGTGCTCTGCTCCCCCATCCTATGCTTCAACAACTGTGTGTTTTGGGTGAAGCTCCCACTGGCAGTGAATTTTAGGCAGAAATACCAATCTTGAAGCGTTTGTTTTGGTATATGCCTTAAACAAATAGCAAATGAGTTTGCTTTCACATTCCAGAAAGGGTTGCATGGAAGATATAAAAAAGATACACACTAGGGCACTTTATTTCTACACAAGATTACATCTTCCTACTGCTTACCTGTTAATCTTGTACAGAAGGTCAGACTTGTGTCCTGCAGATGATGTGATAGGAGATAGGAGTTTCCATCGAACAAAACTGGATTGTGATTTCTGTTAAATTCAATAAATTGAAAACTTGCAATGATGGTAATCTGTTTTCCCCACAGCTTCAAACTTGCAAGCCACGTCTTCTTCACAGTGTATGTATGGAACATCTGGTCAGTTCCCTTCCCAGGAAAATTTGGAGGTCCATGCCCCACCAAGCAGAGATATGGTGCCATCTTTACCACCAATCAACACAGTCTTCATGGGAGCAGCTGCTGGAGGAACCTAATTGGGAGAGATGTTTCTGTGCCCTAAGCTGACTTTCCAACCGCAGATATTAAGGCTATGATGATGATCCCCTTCCAAGTTGGTGGAAGATAGAAGTATTAAATATAGGTGTTAAAGGAGCCATTTTAGCAATGTTATCACCCCTCCACACAAAAAATACCTATCTTTAGATTGAGTCCTGCTTGTGAATCTCTCAGGATTGTTCTCACCATTACAGCTTTTCAGTCAGAAATTCAGGGTAAGCAGAAAGAGCTAGTGATTCTTGCACGCAAGAAGAAGTTGTAAAGAAATTATTACATCTATTCCTAATTTATTAAAAATGCTATTTTAGTCTTTCCCTTATATCATTTTATATATATATATATAAAATGTTTATTTAATGCCTGTGTTGCTCATTATTTATTAGAATCACAGAGTAACTGTTTACTTTCTCATATTTGACAGATTGTCAAATATTTGTATCCTACCTCCTATGGAAATGTTTACAAGGTCAGTTTTTACTGTTTTAAATGAAACTAAGCCAAACCTTTAAGTTTTTTACTGTTATGTGCTGGAAAGTCAATTTCAAATGTTTAGTGCCTACTTGTGTAAGTCCTCAGGAAATAAATAAAGCATATTATGGAGATTTTATTTCTCTTCCTCTTAAAATAAAACCAACAAAACATGCAAATATCATAAGGTAACTAGCTGCAGTAGCCTGCTGCTGTAGCTGGATAACTGAAGGAAATGAAACTATGCCACTAAATGTCATGGGATTTCAGAATTACCTCTGATATGAGCCCGAAGTTTCTTCTGATTGAAATCCATAAAAATACATTAATCAACTTTCATTGGTTTAGGGCAACGGTATACACTGAGACCAAAAGTAATAAAGATTATTTTAAAAATATTGCACCCCTTCAGATAGCTATTTTAATTTTTAAAAGTGTTTTATGAGTGCCATGATAATCTGCACACAAACACACATTTATTTATGTTTCTGGAGAAGCCAAAAACATTCACTAGCAGTGTTACACAGGACAGAGAAGCGAACACACAAAACAAACTTCTTGCTATGCATTCATGAAATAGCAGGTGTTATTTTAGTCAGATTGTCCCAACACTGGATTCAGGTTTGGATTTAAATCCACTCCCATTCAGTCCATTAAATATATGCTGAATATTGTGCAATTGAAGAAAAAGCACATTTTTTGGTGGAGGAAAATGGATGATACCAGGATGAAGCTTTTCTTTCTAATTTTGCAAAACTTTCTTTAGTATCTCTCTATCATGAGAAGTCTGACTGCAGAAAAGCAATCACAAGCATTGACTGGACTAGGTCATGAATAATTCTGGATATGAAACACTTTATGTAGAAAAAAGTTACAATAGTTCTATAATTGAGAAGTGGAAGACTTCAGCTGAAAATTGCTTCCTAATTCAGGATTAAGACTTACGCTGTGACCAAAAGTACCATAATGGTGCAATAAACTTTGGTTTCTGTACAAATTCACAATGAGATGCAATGGTAACACAGATTGTTCAATATTTATTGGACAAAGCTTTGTAGCAAATGAAGTAAGTACTGCAAAGGAGTTCTTTCTTCATGACTGTTCAGTATATATTTTGTCCTAAAATTAGTCCTATAAAAGTCAGGTTCCCTCACTATGTATGCAGGTCACCTCTATACTCAGTGACAGGAGAGGAGATACCTCTTGTTCCAAGGAGTTTAGATGGGAAGGGGAGTACTAAGGCAAGGGATATGCCACTAGAGCAAGGGATACGTCACTATCCTGAAATCTTTGGCTCCCTTAGCTTAAAAATGACATGGCACAAATAATTAATTTAAGGTCAAAACTTCCAGATTGTTGAATGCGTGTGAGGGGAATATGTAGAATTTAGAGAAAGTAGGCAATCACTAGTAGGGTCTTAGTCCATTAAGCTCTACATAAAAATAAATCTGTGTACATAATTTCTTGTAGGGAATATGCAATTTATATGCACCATTTCCAGTAATTTTCTTCTTGTTGAATGAACTATTTTGCACTGGGGTGTGTTGGGTTTTTTTGTTTTTTCCCCTCCCATAAATTACTGTATCTGCACATTATCTGATGTGTGATTGTATGCCATTAAATGTGCAGGTTCTCCAGAAGGCTGCCAAACACTAGGTAGCATGATGTATCACACTGTTGAAAATTGTGGTTCATTGTCAAGAGAAAAGAGCAACAAAAATATTCTAATATTCAAATAGCCAGTTGAGAGAATTCTCTCATAGTGCTGCAGAACAAAACAAACCCATTATAATTGTAACTAGCAAAGCCAAATGAGAAATTTTCATTTTACGACCCATTGGTTCAATCAAATAAGTGGTTTGATGAATTCAGTATGTTTTATCTGTATAAAATTAAATAACTCATAGCTTTTGTGAATAGCCCATGGAAAGATTTTTATTTTTTGTGTTGTAACAGTAAATTATATGAAGAATTAATGGAGTCACTATTTGATGGTTTTATATTAGTAAGTTCAGTTGCATTTCTGTGGATGCATTAATACATTGGTTTTAATATATACACACCTGAAAATCTGTGTTAAAAATTGTACTTACTGAGTACAATCAGTGTCAAATGAATCATGCTTAAAGGAAAAAACAAAACCATTTTTTTTCTGAGAAAGAAACATGAAAAATTAAATGCTTTTGATCTATTTGTCAGTATCAATTACTCTGAACTAGTGCTACAGGCAACAGAGCTGGGTGAGCAAGTCAAATTTGCTTCCACTTCTAAAGTAAAAGTGATTCTAATACAAATTGTATCAACCAAGATGAAGCAATATTGGAGAAAAGCCAATTGTTTTGTGTACCATGAGCCCTTGCCTAGCTGCGCAGAATTTGTACTGGAAGAGGGGTGCTTTGACCCCAAATGTAATTAGGACCATTGGAATATTGCTCCAAACTCAAAGTTATTGAGAAAATTGGCCTTTACCTTTAAATGTGTAATGAAAGCACTTGTGAAAAATGAACCTGTGTATTGTTCTGTCATACCATATGCCAAATTACTGGTCAGATCAGCATCCTGTCTCCATCTTGTATATGAGTCATTGTTGGTCACTGAGAGGAGGGGAGGGAGTCTTCAGTGCAGAGCTATTTAGCACAATCTGATGCCTGATGCAGTCTTTTAGAAGGTCACAGATACACAGGAGTGGGAACAGATGTTTTGTATGATGCAGCACTGTACTATTTCCCTCAGTAAGGGGTCAGGACTGAGTGGACTTTAGGCTTATGAAGCAAGAAGCAGTGGTACAAAAAAAAATCCCCCATCTTAAAGCACTTGGAGAAAACCTGTAGAGATGTTATCAGTCTTAGAAAAGCAGATATTTGACACTAAAGAAATAATGCAGGTCACACCTCTGTGGACAGAAATGTACCGCTGCAGGCTGGGCATCCCACAACAACCAACATTACAGTGCTAAAAGCAAAACCGGCCATCAAGCTAAATTTAAAAGGGTTGAGGCTGCCTGCTAGTGATTAGATTAGCATAATTCAGGAGGCTGAACCTGCTTTTGAAAACTGAGGATACATTAGAATTACTTTTAGGTTTGAGATGCTGCAGGTTGTAACTGACAGGCTTTCATATGAATAGTTTTGGACTATGGTTTAAGTGGAATCACTAACCTAACTTTAAAGTTTGGATTAAATTTGATATTAGCCAAGGGATGTAGTCTGGACAAGGATGGGCTGGTTGATATGGGCCTTAGGACTGTTGCAAATAAAGGTTGGTAAAGCTATGCTTAATTGCCTGTCTGAAACAGGTTGCAGATTTAGTTTTTATGATGAAGTCTATAGGATTTGGGAATACTAAGTGGCTGCTTAGAGGGACTCAGAAACTATGCTTAGTGCTAAAAAAACCAGAATGTAAAGAGAAATATAATAAATAAATATATATGTAAATATAGATTACTATTGTACTGTAATTATCATTTGAACTGTATGGAACTGTAATTATAATTTACTAAGA
Source organism: Turdus rufiventris (assembly GCA_013186435.1). Classification (NCBI taxonomy): domain Eukaryota; kingdom Metazoa; phylum Chordata; class Aves; order Passeriformes; family Turdidae; genus Turdus; species Turdus rufiventris. Next base: position 1,195,577 of record PYHW01010093.1, read on the forward strand.
ACAGATAGAAGTGAGGGGTTTCTACATGTCTAGCAGGGGCTGTTGATCTTACACAAAGCTTACTGTCAGACCAGATGATCTACTTGTAATTCCTTCAAAGTCTAGCCTTAAGACTAGACTTAAAACTGATTTGAAATTTGCATTTGGAAAGAAGTTAAGCCATTTAGGATGAAGCCTGATCTAGAAGAAAAAAGTGAGACTAATTTGGAATTTTAGGTAATGGAGATCACATTATCAATCACACTTCCAGGCTATCATTGTGAAATCTGAAATTATGGTTGGGATTCAGGCCAACATGAAGCAATGAATCTGAACTAATTTAAGGCCTTCATAGATTTATGGTTATTATTGACATTAATAAGAGTCATTAGTGCTAGATAAGAGTTGAAGTAAAAGTCTAAGACAAGGTCAGTAACTGTGTAATGCAGGATCATTGCATGTCTAAGTAGTCATTAGCTGAAACTTCTTTGATGGAAAGGAAATGCACCTTTCATATCTTAAGATGAGAATGATACCTTTAATGGAAAGACTGTAGACCTGTAGCTTCAAGAGAGATGCTGCAGCATCGCTAATGGTTAGACCTCGAGTAACCAACACTACTGGGATGGTGAAAAATCAGCAAAGCAGGAGATCCTGCCACAAGCTATGCTGCTTCTATGGTCACCAGACATTTCAGCAACTGCAGGTCTCTGCAGAATCCATTCTTACAAGAACCTGAGGCCTTATGCCAATGAAGGCATAAGCAGGCAAAAGAGGAGGAAGGCAGGGCTGGGATCTGAAATATTGTGACCATTGCATAATGAGATATACCATTTCTCTACATTTGGATTCTTTGCTATTTGCACAGTTTTTTTCCCATTTAACAATGGCTGCATGTTACAATGCTGCACGGAGCAATGGTTACACAACTGGGAACATGTAAAAGATTATATTAGCAGCTGAACTAGGAAAATCTACTTCCCTTCCTTTTGGCTTAGTTGATTATTATCCCTGATCAAATAAAGGGCCACATGTTCATACTGCCCTTGTGCCCTGGTTGCTAGAGTAAAAAGAGACATACAGTGAAATTGTATATTTAGAGTACTATATGCTTTTTTGATTTCTGTCAAGTTTAATTTTCCTATATAATTCAGTTTTGTTCAGACTTTATTGATTAGTCACCTGTTTTGCATCAAAATACGTAGAAATCACTCTAAGTTTAACTAAAATGACATCTTTCTGAAAATCCCCATTACAGTAAAAATACCAACTGTGTGTAATACTGTAATAGGCCTTCCTCTCTTTCTGTTATGGTTTTTACCAGGCTTCATCTTCAAAGTATGATCATCCTTCAAACACTAGGTCAGATGTATGTAATCCTTTAACAGCATCATTCCCTTGTCTCTAAACATTTTTTCCCATGTAGGTGTGCCATCAATGACTGACCTATTGGATCTGTGCTCCCCCACACCCATCCACAACAGCTGTGAATTTCTGACAGTCCCCAACTTTCAGTTCTGGGTGAGCCCACTTGCATGTTAGAGGTCACAATCTCCAGGCATGCTTCAGATAGCAGTTACCCAACTTCTGGCTGCTGAGAAAGATCTGATGAAACACTTTCAGTGCCCTGGATGTAGCAGTTCTCTTTCAGTTCTGCTTCTGAAATGACCAAAATACTTGTCATTGTATGATTGATAGCATTGAAAATGTCTAAGGAATTTCTGAAGAGAATATAAAAAAGCCTCCTACTACTAAGTTCCTTCTAGCATTGAAAAGTGAGTTTCATTCTAAGTAAAAGGTATATAGAGAATTTTGGGAAATTAATTTTTAAAAGAGTGAAATACTGAGGATGAAACAAATGGACTCAATCAATTGTACTGGAGAGATAACTCTTCACTTAAATAAATAAATACTAACTAAGCCATAGATAAAGTTTGATATTGAGCTATTCCAGCTAATCATGGTGTTTGCTCATTTGGAAGAAAATCAGATCTCTGATCTTGCTCCAAAGTAGTGGAATGGTGCAATCAGAAGAAACTAAAAAACTTATCTATATAGTCAGTTTTCTCCTCTGTTTGTAGAGTGGTCTTTATCTCCTGACTGTACAGTCAACCCTATACAATATACTCAGGCTTCAGCCTTTAGCCAAGCTTTCCCTTTGCAGAAAAATAGTGAAAAAAGCAATATTTTGTCCACATGTACACTAGATCATCAATGTGATCTCCATTCCTTCACAGTATTTCAAGAGGAGCCTTCCAGATTCCTGTTCATCCAAAGAACTGGGAATGAGGTTCATACTGCTTCTGCCAGCTGTCAAGACATGATCTATCACTGATAAGTGATATGCCCCTCAGGACTACTCAGATGCAAGCAAAACTGTACTATTTAGATCTAGAACTTTGTCCCTTTCTCATCTATCTCAAGGCAAAATAGTGTTTGGCCGGTGGCTGTTTCTAAGGAATGCTTTAGCTCAGCAAATCCCTTTCCTTAGCCCTTGCTGCTCTTAGAGATTCTTAGAATTGTGGGTCACATGATTTCCATGAACCTCTCCACATATTCTGTGGGATCTTAGATGCCTCAGCTGAGACTGAAGTATCTGGCTGGCAACAGGTCGTGCAATTTTCATGCAGTTAGTACAGGACAAGCTTTAAGCCCCTTCATGGCTGGCTTTCTGTGTCCCACTGGAGATTGAAGGTGTCCCTGGAGTCTTCAGTGTCAGGGTGAGATGTTTGTCCACCTGGTTGGACTACTTGGTGAGTCCCAGCCCCAGGCTGGCTGCAACCAGGCAGCAATGCAAATGTAAGAGCTATCTCTGACCTCCAAGAAATGCTGGTCACATGGCAGACCAGAGTGAACTGACATCACACAGCCTTTAGGGTGAAACCAGATGTTTCAGAGAGTGTGCAGTGGAAAAGATGTGTTTAATCAACATCTGGCTAGGTGCTGTATGACCTTGTGGGTAAGTTGAGAGGTGAGCAAAGAGATAAGCTAACAAGTGCTTGGCCATTTTTGAGTGGCATTTATTAACATCTTTGTTAACACTGGTGGGCGTGGAGAGCTCTTGATACATATGAGGAATCAAGTCCTTAATCCTGTAAGTAATAGAAAATATCTTCTAAAAATATCCAGACATTTAATTTATCTTGCTTCTATAGAAAGACTTATCTATGTTTAAAGAACAGGTGCTAAGCAGAAAAACACATGAAAATATGTAAAGCCCCCACCTCAGATGCTAGTCTCATATTTGAAAATGTTGTCCTCTGTTCTTTCATCTTCTTGACAATTCTAAAGGTAAGGCAAGACTTCCACATTTACATTGTTTCTCAAGTAAGCAAACAGTTCTTCTGAAGTATTGCACACTCAGCAGTTCCTACTGGCTGGCATTAATGAAATGGCTTTACCAGGAAAGTGCATGCTGGAGAAACACAGAGATAAAAACATAACTCACAGGGTGGAGATGGGTGGGGTGGGCCCTGGTCTCACTTCATGTCACTGCCTTACAGCAGCTCTGGGTCAAATGCTACACTGTTCCACAACAGCATGGCACAAGGATCCTGGTTTAGGAAAAGAAACAGTTACAGTGTAATCGAAATTAGTGAAACCCAGCGTAGTTGATAACAATGGTTACTGCTATCAGACGGGGTTGAATTAAATAGAATTTCTCAGCTACCTACAATCACACTGCATTGACTAGTTTTCTGTCAGCCTTCAGGAATTTTGATGAATTAGTAATTTCCCTGTGAGACGTTCATGAAGGAAGTCAGTGGGACAGGCAGTTTGAGACACACCAAAGGGTGACCACCCCTCTATCAGCTTCAGGAGTCCTGGAGTGCTGACACTGCTTAAAGAACAAAAATATGCCTTTTTCAACCTCTGTTTCATCTAGTGTCCCTCAAGAAGAGCTTCAAAATCTGTAGTGCCAAACAAAATTAGGCTGAGATCAAAGCACAGGTCTGTGCAACCTTATGATGGACACGATACGTGGGAGAACGTTTGGTTCAGAAATTTAGGTATATTGGACATTTGCTGTCTGATTGAACACTTTGATCTGTCCTGAAAGAAAGTTATTCTTTGGCAAACTAGAACAAGAGGGAAAAAAAAGTGAATTTTGATGAGTACAACTGGAAGGATTACCTCCCAATTCTCTCTCTCCTTTTTTCAATAACTCAGGTTTATGTGACAAATGGGGACCTGCATTTGTCTCTCACATGTTGGTCAAAAGAGCTCTGCCAAGCTGACTGCCAGTAACAAAATGCAGATGAATATACAAAACTAGGGCAAGATTAAACAAAACTAAAAGACATATTTAACCAAGGGATGCACAGAAATGCCTGACCTAATGATTTAAATTCAGGGCAGCAAAGCAGGAAGCAGGAATCCAGCAAAAGCCGTACTTCATCTCAGCTTGCATTCAGCATGCTTTTGGATCTGTTGAAACTGCAGAGCAAAACAACTCATGGAAACAAAATGAAAGAATGCCACACAGCTGGGAGAAAGGAAATTGTTTAATCAAGGCAGAGAAAGATAGCCCAGGTTTTAATATCTGTCATTATTACTGTTGTAACTATTTCCACTAAGATCATTATCTTTGCAATGACTTAGTTACTCTGGTGAAGACCCAGAAATTGGGGTTTCCAAGGGCTGATGCTCATTTTTATAGGTATGACAGATCATTTTACCCCTGGAACAATTTACTATGGCTTACTCTAAACTAATTAATGCTACTTGCAGGAGTACGCAAATCCTGAGAGATTTGTGCAAAATTATACTGTGCTGCTGTTGGAGCAGCATTGAGAACTTCAACTACAAGGTGTTGAATTTCCTGGTCTGCAGAAGACATACTCAAGTAGGCCAACAGACACAAATGGCTTCTCTAAATCTGCTTCTCCCTCTTCTGCCTTAACCTTTTCTTCTTTTTTCTTTCCCTAAGCACAAAGATCTTGGTGGTTCTCCACCTCTCCTGTCAGGCTCTGCCCTGGCTGACCTGGGGCTCCATCCCCTTTTCTTACTTCTCCTAGTGGAAGTTCCTGGTGAAGGCTGAGTTGTCAGCCAGAAAAGGGAGGTGGCCCCTCCAAAGCCTTCTGCTTTGCTCCTGGGACAGGAGGAGCCAGGAGCAGAGCTCCTATGCACACCTCCACTCTCAAGGAGAGCAAATTCTGTGCACTTTTGCAAGTTGTCCTAGAAAAACGAAATTATCCTCATTTTCCCCTTCTATCCCCATCCTAAGGGGGGCTTTGCAATTAAAAGCATGATGGCGTTTTGTACCCAGAGAGGAGGGGTGGAGTGGGGGGTGGGGAAATTGCCCATGTACCATAACAGATGGTTTAAGTGCGGTGATTACAAAATCCTGAAGTTAAAATAGTTTAATTACAAAGTCAATACTGCCTCCAACCTCTGCTAAGCCCCTAGTGTAAAAACAACAGACGGTATAGTGCAAACGGTAAGACAATATTTAACCAGAACTTTGCATTAGCTACTGCAGTACAGCTCTCCATCAGGTCTTCAGCAAACGGAAGATCAACTGATTTTCCCAGCCTGTATTTGTTAACCATCTCTGCCTCAGTATCAATGGGCAGCTCTGAGAGAGGCACAAACAACCCGAAGGAAATAAACTGCAATACTATACTGCACACAGAGGCTCAGTAGAGTCCAGTGTTTCAAGGGTACCTGAGAGAATTATTAGCACCTTGTCAGGAATGAATACAGAGGCAAAAAAGATGAGCAGGTAGAGGTATCTATACATAAGATGAAAATAAAATTGAGTGAAAGCAAAAGCCAAAACAAAGAAGAGGGAGATCATCTTCAACACTTTCTCTTATCGCTGACCCCTGAGCAAAATCAAAAAGTAAAGCAAGAGTAAAAACAGGCTCCAAAAGTGATGCTACGACATAGAGGAGATCTCTTAACTGTTATGCCCCTTTATAATTTTTATTGCAGTGTTTGGGACTAACTTTGGGTGTTTGGGTTCATAACTGCAAAGTCAAATAAGAGTTTCTAGCAGCTGATTCTGTTTCTCTGGGGTTCCCCATAAGTAACAACATTTGAGTCAGATAGCTGCACTGGCTAAAATATGGGGAAAGGACACTGCTGTATTCAAGGGAAGATCCTCTTTAATGATTAAGGGGAAAGAGGAAACATTCCTAGGACCTGATCCTTCAGGTTGCTGTATATTCCAGGCCAGCTTTTAGTAAGTTAGCTTTACATATATGAGTAGATTCATTGACTTTCAATTAAGACTAAGTGCATGTTGAAGTGCTTCATTTCATCAGAGTGGAAACAATCCTCTTAAATAACAGAAAAAAGTCCCATAAACGAAGGTTCTGGTGGAAATCACGGCATGAATGGCATAGCACTGACAACACAAAACCAACTTGAATTATTTTTATATGTGAATAGAAAATACTTGTACATTTTTCCTGGGATATGATAACAAATGGTTTTGTTATTAGCTACAATAGCAAATAGCACTTTAAAGTACATTGTAGAGGACTTGAGAATGTCTAGCAATTTCTTTGATTCTCAGGCTCGCCTCCTTTTTTTACCTTAAGCTGATACTTGTAATAAGGATATCAAATAAACAAGGCATGGTCACAGCCTTATTTTAAAGATTAAAACAAAAGTTAGCTTGGGGCAGAACCATGAGTTTGTATGTGATCTCAGCTTCTCCCCATAGTGGGTATTTGACATAGTTGCCATGACTGCTCTCAGGAGAATTCTGTGCTTAAGCCAGTAGCTCTTTAGTGACCACTGTCACCCAGAACCACGGGGACTGGTGCTCAGTGCCCAGTTCTGGGAGCAGGACTCTTCTCTGTCAGGAGATAAAGTACACCTTGGGCAACCCTCCCTGAACAGATTCCTTGAGGAATTCCATTGTGAAGCGAAAGCATATTCTCTGTCTCCTCCTGAACCCCAAGAGGAGCTAAGGATGGAGGTTGTCATCTGTGAGGAGCTGATTCCTACAGGTGTACATTACAGAGACTCCATAGATTCAATTAAATAGGAGATGGGATACTAAAAGTCCAGCTGCGGTTTGGTACCTAAGAGCTCCTCATGTCTCCTGCACTGGCATTTTACAACTGACTCTTGTTTCTTTGTCCCAGTATCACACCAAATATCCACTTTTTGGAAAGGGCTTGTATCCTGAGGAGGGCACAAGAAAATAGGTAATTTTGAGTGATTTCAGCTTAAGTACTGCTAATCAGAGGCATGCTGTGAATACTGCAGTTCAGCTGGGAATTTTGGCTGTCATCATTGCTAGACAAGCACAGCCCTGGGGAAAGCATGCCAGCATTACAGTTATGTGTTTCAAGAAACACAACTCTTTGGAAGAAAGTGTGTCTGGTGATGGGTTATAACAGTGCTACTAAGCCAGGCTGTCCAATGGTAGCTGTTTCACACAATGCACATTCAAGATATGCCACATACAATGTTGGTTTCAGTAGGAATTTTGGGAGTAAATCAGTCAGAATTCAGTCCTAATGACCAGAATCTTGACTTCACACAATCACAGGAGACTTCTCCTGCAGAGTTCCATTCTTTGTGGGATCTCTGCTCTCTGAAGACAGCTGATTGACTCCAAATTCTTTGGCAAGAATTTGGACACAAAGTGCTGGCACTAGGCCTGTCTATCAGTGCTGCCATCACTGTTGTCGGAGCTCTTGAAGCGCTTGGTGACGCTACTGGGATTACAGCCCTGCTGTCCTGGCAGTGCCTGGGGCACAGGGGTGAAGAGGAGTAGGAGGAGAGAGACAAGTTGTCACCACCCAAAGCTTGTCGTCTGAAAGTCTGGAGGTGAAATGGCAGTGCCTGGAGCCTGAAATCAATCTGTGCAGTACATAGAGGAAGATACATTTTAAAAAACTCTGCAGGAGGAATCCTGTTGTTGTAGACCGACCTTTTTTCGTCCCAACAAACATTTACCCAGGGTTGTCTCATGACTGGTCGACTTTTGTAATCCATTAGAAGGTGATGCTGTTGCATGACATGATCAAACACCAAACACAGCAGAAAGGCCATAACTATATCTAAAAAGCCTTTGCTTTGTCAAAACCTTTCACTGATGCTAGCAACAAAATTATTGAGGTCTGTAATGAGCTGATCTCTTGTCAAATAAGCCTTCTTATGAGAGTGTTAAGCTTTATATCTGCTTTCAAATTAAACACTTTGGCTTTATTAATGTTTCCTTTCCTATCCAAATTTCTTTGTTGAGAAGAGGTGCCAGAGGAAATGTACTAGCAACAATAGGATGTGAAGTATAGTTTAAAATACATTAAACATATGTTGATGGGGCCATTAGCAGGGTTTATAGATACCACCACCTGTCTCTTATTCCACTTGCCATTACTTTAGTGAAAGAAATCATACTGTAAGAGAGGTAGTGTGCTACCATTAAATCTTTACTCCTGTGTCAGAAGGAACATAGCAGCAAATTCATGCCTTATTGCTAAAAGCATTTTCAATAACGGTTCACTTATTGAGCCATATACTTTTATTTATAAATAAACTGAATAAATGAGTAGAGCAGGGGCTAAAGAATAAATACCACACTGAGTCTGGATGCAAAAGAGTCTCTGAATATGTGAGAGGGTAACCCTTTGCCATTATAAATGTTCGGCGGGGCACTTAATGCTTTATTTTTTCCTTTCAAGCCAGCAAGTGTGACCCTGGGCCATCACTGCCAGGGGCACTCTTGTACCCATCACATGAAGGGTTTATTGCCTTGAGGTATAACACAAAAGGAAATTATTAAAAAAAACCAAGCAAATACACTCACACACCCCCCCACCACCAAAATAATAAAATAAAAATACGATGAAGTGAAGTAAAATGTATGAAATAAAGCAAGGGAAGGGAAATGCGAGCTGACATCGGCCCTGGGGTGCCCCCTGGCGGACACTGGCGGCACTGCCGACCCTCGCAGTGCGCGGAGTGGAGCGCGGTTCGGGGAGAGGGGGGATGTGCGGAGCTGTGTGCGGGACAGGGGGGATGTGCGGGGCTGTGTGCAGGACAGGCGGGATGTGCGGGGCTGTGTGCGGGGCAGGCGGGATGTGCGGAGCGGTGCCGCGCCGGGCTGGGCGCAGCGCGGTGCACGGAGCGAAGCGCGGGGCGAGCACGGTGTGAGCACGGTGCGGAGCGCGGGGCAGGCGCGGTGCCTGCTTGGGGCAGGATGTTGT
>PYHW01010093.1:1205040-1239144 GCA_013186435.1 Turdus rufiventris
TCTTCCCGAGGGGACCACCTAGTGTTTGTGAGGCAGGGGAAATCCCAAAAGTGCCCTTGGTCTCATGGTTAAAAGGTACGCAGCAAGGTAGTCGCCCCACAACAAGAGATGCGCGAGTGGGAGGAAGAAGGAGGCTGGCACAGCCTCCTGCAGCCTCAGGGAAAACAGAGCACAAGCACTCGTGGCAAACAGAGCAGGTGTGAGGAAAGGATGGAGGTTCCTTGCAGAGCACAAGTCCTACACAGAGTGGCCAAAGGAGCTGGGGTTATTTACCCCGGAGAAAAGAAGGCTCGGGTAGATCTTATGTCTCTCTACAACTGCCTGAAATGAGGCTGTAGCGAGGTAGGTGTTGGTGTATTCTCTCAAGCAACAAGCAATCGAATAAGCTCAGTGGTTTAGTGCTGAACTCAGTGATGCTGTGCTCAGTTTTTTCTAATCTAAATGATTCTCTGATTCTACTGTCCGTTCTGGAAAGAGAAGGGAAAATATTGCTAGCCTTCGTCCCAGCAGGCTTTCACTACGGGAAGCCTCACGTTTGATCGGGAGATGGCAGCACAGTTCCGGAAAGCTTGGAAACTCCCCCACCAACCCTCCCTGTTAGCAAAACCTCAGGGAATAAGAATTTAAAAGTGAAACCCATGCATATGTTAAGTATTTGAACAGAACTGCTAAGAACCCAGTTGATCTAAACTGAAATTGATGCTGTGCATCAGAGTCCTTAAGCACGATGAGGCACACATCTCACTCAAAAATGTGGGAAACTTTCACAAGAGAAAAAAACCCCATCCCTTGAGATGAAGTGGCAAAGATACCACTGAAGACTTAATTGTTTCAGTCCTTTAAAGAGTTTCTATGGAAGTGTGCATGTGTCACCAACACCAGCAAGATAAAACTGTGAAATGCCTCTGTCCTGCTTTCCAGCATAAGCCTTAAACTGGTAAAAAAAGATGATTTACAAATTTGTTAGTGTGATAAGAAGGGGTTTATGTCAGACCCTCAAAGAAACTGCAGCTTGATGCAAACCCAGAACCAAACCTGTAGAAAACATGAAGTACCTGTAAAGTCAAACAAACCTGAGCAAAACTAAAATTGCTGCAAGTGAAGTGTTTCTGACTTATTCCTAGATGAGCTTTCATTCAGAAAGTGCAGGCAAAGGCATTAATATCAAACCACGTATTCTGCTTCTCTCTTACCCCAGACTTGCTCTAGGCTTGCTCAATCTGTGATTGAGGAATTCCCACAGACGTGCAGGTGTTGCCAGGAAAAAAATTTGCAATTCATTAGGTGGTGCTGAAAGTCTTTTCTGGAAGTGCCATCGTGTTGACTATGTCAGCATTTTCTAGAGCTGCTCTACCTGAGGCCTTAGGAGGGGAGATGCTATTGAAAAAGCTGTTTGGAGTTAGTTTGGCACCATCTCTTTCACCCTTGCCAGATTCAAGACCTTCTGGTATTCACTGAATATACAAATCAGTGCATGTAACCCCTCTTTCTGCACTCCAACATGGTCGTGAATCCATTTAATTTTTGACATTTTATTAAGTATTGGAAACATTCAAGAAATGTAACAAATGGAAATTTAGGGTTTAGCCAGATTGTATCAACTGTTGGTATTGGAACATCAGTGAAGCTCAAACAAGTTTCACTTGGCAGGACAATTGCACAAAAGCATTTGATGTTGAATCACAAGCTATTTTCAAGGTTCATACAGACAAAAGGATTGAAATATAAGCAAATTAAAGCCCCAGTATTAATGAAAAATGTTCTCCTTTCCTTCCCACTTGCCAACTATTTAACCTGGTCAGGAGACAAATTCACGGAGGATTAATGCTATGGAGCCAACCTTGGGTTCCTCCTGAGTTTCCTTGAAATAAGGTATCCTTTGCTTCCTATCCTGCACGGTTTGGTAATGCAGCTGCACATTGTTGAAAAATTGCCACAATTCATGGCGGGATGGCTGCGTTTCAGCAATGAGAGAAGTTATTTGGAATACATATGTCTATGTTTGCATGCTTGTGAAGCTTACATGTCTGGCTTGTTAAGCTCCAGGAAGCTCCCTGAAGGACAACACCATGATATACAGTGGATGGCAATCAAGCCATGAACCTGAGTAAAAAGAGGCTGATTCTCGGCTCTGTGAACTCCAAAGGAACTCTAGGATACTTTTGTAATTCGAAAGGCTAAAATGTCCTGTAGACAGGAAAACCATCCAGAAGATGAAGCAGAAGAAGTGAAAAATCCTCTTCACAGCCAGTGACCCCTATGTGCCGTGTGGTGATCAAACCTTGGGGCCTGGTGGCCTCAGGTGCTCCTGTCTTTGCACAGAGCACCAGCAAGAGCTGTGACCATGAGGAGCTGGCCAGAGGCAGCTCCTGCCACCACTCCTGCTCTGTGTCCCTGCCTGTGCCCCGGCCAGGCTGGGCACTGGTGGGCACAGGGGGCAGGATGCCCAAACACAGTTAAAGGCATTCTTCTGAGGTTTTAGACTCACTTGCCTCCTGCTTTCTCCTGCCATGTGATAAGGGGGGGAGTGTTTGGCCTGACAATAAAAACACCTTCTGTTTTGGTGTAAGATTAGAAATTGGAGGGAAAAGCAGAGATTTTGGCTGTAATCTCAGTGCTCCAGTCTTTCTTGGGAATGAAGGCACATCCCTGCACAGGTGCAACACAGAAAAGCAGAAGGCTCAATAGGGCCTGAATGTCACTGCTGCACATAAGGATGTGATGACTGGGACAGGGAAGAGCTGGGGCTTATTCAGATCCACAGTGGATTAACTAAACCTGTGCAAACCAAACTCACAACTTATGTAGGCTACAGCCCAGGAACATGATCAGCACATTTGCTCAGCAGCCGTCTAATTGCAAACTGAAAAAAAATCTCCCCTTACAATGTGTAGTGGCTGGCACTGGCAGTGATAGTATTTGTCTGTGCTTGTTTCATTTGGCCCTAAAAGAAATGTGTCTGCACCCATTCTGTGAGCACTCTTGGTGCCCTTATGCACCAAGGCTATGAAAATATCATGCAGCAGAAGCCTGCTCTTTCTCCATCTTTTTATTTAAACACAAATAATGGGTCCAGGAGCATTTTTAAACTATATGGTGAAGGCCTGCTACAAGAGGCCACATGAAGGTGGGTACAAAAGTTCTGACAATGCTCCTGATCATAAATCCTCCCCACAATGCTGGATTTGTCCCCAGTGCAGCAGAGGGGCTGCATAGCACCACTAGCCGTCGGCACGGAAGCTGGGAATGGAAAACAATTTTGACATTGGCAGCCTAGAGTCCTGCCCTTCTCAAACACATTTGATGTTCATACATGGTCTTTTGGCTGCTGCTGCTGGGGACCATCTGTTGGGATGGCTTCGTGCCTGATCAAATGGTGGTATGCCAGTTTCACTGGGACATGAAATACACGCCAAACAAAACGCGTCTGGTTTTACTTCTATTACTCTGAATTCAAAGCACATGCTAATACTAATCCCCATTTTAACACCATTGTGGTGCCAGTTAAACCTTCATTTTTTCCCAGTGTCTGCCAGGTTTCTACTACATACTTAGGAACTTAACAAAATCCAGCATAAATTGTCACTGCTGATTTCACATGAACAAGGCACTGTTTGCAGGAGTTTGTGAGAGGTGTCAGCCCTAACAGTAGAGGTGAATGCAGAGTTTCCTATCCATATAATACAGGATTCTTCAAGGAGTTGAACTAGCACATTTCTTTGAAAACTGCCTCTGAAACCCCACCCAACTATCATAAAATTTTCTGCCAATGGAAATGTGACTTAACAATTACAAGTGTTCCTGCAAACAAAACATAGTTTAAAAAAAAAGCCTCTGACAACTGTGTGAAGCTTTGAGCAGTATGTGAGTACTGAGACGCTCGAAGCACATTTTCTTTTCACTGTGCTGAGTTCACTGTAGCTCCAGCCCTGATACACAGTAAAACCTTCCATGCTGCAGCTGGCTTTGCTGTCTGGGTTTATATGACTAACTCCCTGTGAATGTTCCACATTCAGAGAAGTGTTCCTGACCTCAGCCAAGATGAATACTATTGTCAAAGCTGCCATCATTGCAGCTACTGTGGGTTTTCAGATTCTTCCGATGTTTGTGGGGAAAATCCATCTGCTACAGATGTTCTCTTGGATGATGGCTTTTCTCCTTTACTCCCATAATGGGTCAGGAAAACCTAAGGGAACATCCCCTGATGGGATTCCCTTTGCTCCTCATCCTCCTTCTGCAGTGCAGTGCTAAGAGGCTGGAGATCTTGGACACATTCTTCCCCATCCTCTTCCTCCAGGGGGAGGTGATAAAGACTCAGTGCTGGCCTCAGACTAGATCCCACTCTGTGCAAGATTCAGATGTGCCAATTGAGGTTCCCAGTTTTAGGAAGTGCTGGGACTTAGTCAAGGGTTTATTTCCTCCCTTCCTATATTCAATATGATAATAAAGTAACAAATTTCCGAGTTATTATAATTTAATTACCTTAATTAACATCTTAACCACCTTCCTTACCTTGTCTTCTTGTGTATGCCTGAAATAAAAGATACTATAGAAATGTGAAAAAAATTACCATAAACAGTTAAGGAAAGCTGGAGAATGTGCAAGTTTATGAATGTCATTTAGCATTGTACTACCAGAAAGAAAAAGAAAAGTATTCTTTGAAACTCTCAAGTAATATGGCAGGGACAGGAGCATAGGCCAACAAGTGGCATGTGAACTGGCCATAAAATTAAAAATAAACTTAAGAGTAAATGTGCAGCTAAATGCAGACTGTGAGGATAGGATGTGAACTTCAGCTATTTCCTGGAGCTAGTGTGGTTCCAAAGTTTAACAGCTTTAGCCTTTGGAGACCTGGAGGCGTGCATACTTGTGTTCAGTTTCTCCTCCTTTCATCTCCCCCCACTCGGAGCCCCACCATCTCCCAGCTGTGCTGCTCGCTCCATCTCTCCCTGCAGAAGGACACTCCTCTTGTCCTCTAACATCCCACATGGCTCTTGGCACTGAGCATCCCTGGGCAGCAGCAGGGCCTCCCTTTCCATCTTCGTGTCCTTCAGCTCATTTGCCCTCAAGGCCTGCTGGATTGCAAAGGATCTATTGCTACCTGTGAGGACAACCCAGGGAGAGCAGCAGGTGCCTGGCCCAGCAGAGCCAGCTGCTCTCGGGGCATGCTGGCTAGGCAGATTTTTATTTTGTGCAGGTGTGATGTTCGGGTGCTCTTCTTTCACAAAGAAATTGTTATCAAAGTGCTGTTTTTCCTGAACAAATGCGTCAAAACTTTGGTTCTATGTAATTGAAGTTTATTGAAAATATATTTGCCATTGCAAAAGGCTCAGTTCTGGGAAGGAACAAGCTCCCAGGGTCAAGACCTCAGTGGATGCATTTCTTTTTTTTCTTTTTTTTTTCCCCATAAAAAAAGAGGCAAAATAAATCTTAATATGCTCTTGGGTCACTGTTTTCCCAGACTGTAGAGCATTAAGGTCGTGTTAAGAATTGAGATTATATAGGAAAAAGTTTTTTTTGCTTTATTTGCAACACAATCCTCTTTTACACTAATTTTCTAAACACACAATCCTCCAATATTATCTATTATCTAAACACACTCCACCTCCAAATGTGGTAAATAATACAGTGTTGCACATAAAAAAAACCCTCAAGATGAATAGACATATGCAGTATTTGTAAACATTTCTAAGAATTTCATTTGGGTGAAGAATCTTCAAATTCCCCAAAAACATTTTCCTCTTTGTGCTGTAAGTCAGAAAAGATAGAGAAATTAGAGACTTACACAAGGTACCTGAGAGAGGGAATTACCAGATTTTGGGCTCTCCCTTCCCTTTTATCTGGCAATGAAGACTTAATTACAAATTAGTTTTTCTGTGTAAAGCCTTAATTGTGGATCTTTATTATGCAGCTACTACCACTGACCCCTTCAGGCTTCACCACTGCTTTCAGCTTACAAAACTATCAATCCTGCAAAGGATCTACCAAACTGAGGGAAAAGTCCCACTAGTGCTGAAGGCCATGTGGTAATAAGTGAAGCAATTCTCAAAACAAAGGGGTAAGAAGTAATCCTGTATTTGGACTACTGATGAGAGTTTGATCACTTGGAGTGACTCTTCATCTGTACATTCAATCCTCACAATGTTTCAACAACTGGGGCTAGCTGTCACTTCCAGAAGAACATTATCACCTGTGAAGGAAATGGGACATCTGGGGACAACTTCACCAGCAATTTAGGGAGAGCTTTCTATTTTGTAGTATTTTATAGATAAATTGTTTGAGGAAGGGTTTTGTAAGTGAATTGTTCTTCTGAGGTGACCTTTTCATTTACAGTGCCTTCATTAAATGTTGGTGAAAATAGCAGCTTTGCTGAGCATGTTAATAACACCAGTTTGTACCCTGCAAACCATTTCGTGGGTCACCAGCTAATATGGAGTTCATTTAAAGATAATTCAAGTTCTTCTGCAGCCTAAGCAATACTGGGGGAAATCCAAGGTAAGCCAATTACTTCATGTTATCAATTAAAACAAAACTGCCTGAACAATCTTAACTCTGCTTTGTTGTGCATACACACAGTGGCATAGCCTTGAAGTATTTCTCTACCTGCTGCTTCAACCCCACCCCAGCAGGGTTTTCAGCTGATTCTAATGGGATGATAAAGGGCATTTAAAATAAAGTTTAGTACATAGCCTTCATTTCATGGCCTTTTTCATAGTACACTGCAAGCTACAGTTCTCCAGCACAGGATTCATCTCATTATCTTTAAAAGTCATAAGCTCTGATTATGCATCTTCTGTAGGCATTCTGTACTCCTTTCTCCAGAGGGTGATTCATCTGACCTATTTTAGACAACCACTCAGTGTGAGATGTGTCTCCTGATTTAGACAGTTGTCTTTCATGTGAAATGATTGAACCCTCAGCTTCAGATCAAACACCAACATGATCTAGGATGCTCAAAATTTTTTTTCAAAAATTTCCATATTCCTTGTCTAAAGAAACAAAGTCTCCTGAAAACTAGTGAGAGTTTAGGACAATCTATAAAGTTATTAGGTTAATCAAAAAGATAAGTGGGTGTAAAGAAGATATCAGGCTTTAACAAGAGAGCTGATGAAATGATGCAGAGGGGTCTTTTTAACATTAGTTCATGCTGTCATTTTTCAAACCTGGATCACTTGCCATAGCTTTTTTCTTCAGTAGAAAATGCTCAGTTCTTTCAGCCAACAGATTTGTCCCCATGGTTTAACCCAGCCTGCAGCAGACTGACTGCCCTTTTTAGAATACCCCTCTCAAACTGTGCATGACTCAGCTGCCCTTTCAGTTAGCCTGGAAGTTCACAACTGCAAAGACTTTCTTTTACTGTCAGTTTTATTCTTTGTGTGTATAACAGGTCTATTCTTCATACATCTGTGTCATAGTATGTGTCAGTTTTGCATTATACAGAGTTATCAACATTGTCTGTTAACACAGGCATCAAAATGTTTGTGCAATGTTTTTTCCATTTCTCATTTAACTTTTACACACAAAAGTAAATAGCATCACTTTATTTCACATATTCATATCTATGTGTTGGCTGGTGTATCCTAAACCTTGTCTCCAGCACATGCCTCCCAACCTGAGCAGGGCTGTGGGTGTTGGAGTGGTGTAAGCCAACTCCACCATCAGGCATTACAGGCATTTCTTTCATTGGTGGGAAATATCTGGAAAATCTCTCTGCATTTTTGGCACTGTAAATCTTATGCTTAGCCATAACTTAGAGATAAATTACAGTTCATTCAGCTGCCATTAATTTTGAATTATCAGTGTCATTTATTTTTATCTTTTTTATGTTTTTTTTATATACATATCATTAATACAGATTCCAAAAGTTAGGATATATATTAACAGAGTGTGCTCACTAATCCCAGGAAGATCATGCCTCCTGTTCCACAGGATTTAGGCTTGCATCTGATTCAAACAGATTTGTGATATGAAATGCTAAACAGTGCTGCTGGTGACTACTTTTTCACAAAGGCCAGTGCTGGTGCCTCATTTTTCTTGTCCTCACAAACTCTCCATTGCACTGGAAACTGCAAAAAAAATTGCACTGGAAACAAAACAAGTGAAAAAAGCCGTGGTGTTTTCTTCCATGGTTAGATGCCAGTAGTTGGCAAAATAAAAGCCTGGACTGAGAACTGAAGGTTTTTTCTGTTCTCACTCCTTGCCATACCAAAGAGGACTCATGACCAGCAGCATGCATGGGTGGATTCAGGCGTAACCTGGCTCCTTGTGTCCTTGACCCTGAGCTGCTCGCTGCAGCCTCTGACACTGGGCTAGAGCAGAGCCCCGGGACAGGATGCTGACACGGCTTTCTGGTGGCCGCTGTCAAAAAACATTTAATTTATATGCTTTGCCATATGTGTGCAGCAAGCTCCCTTGGCCCCATCAAGACTCTGGGAGGGAGAGCCAAGTCATGTCCCTTGGCTTGGCTCATCTTTGGCAATTGTTCAAGCTTTCCTCTTGCCTTGGAGTAGATGACATTCACTTACAGCAATCCTCTGTAAATGTTCACCCCTCACAAGGTAGTGAGTGGTCTCTGTTAATTTATATGGGCCCAGTTTGAAGCTGCTAAGTTTGAGGCCTGAGCACTTTGCATCCTTATATAAAGTACAGCAAGATAAATGGGGAGGTCTACAGGTTCTGCAGAGCATCAGATTGAATGGAAAGCTTTTTCCCATTATAAGAGTTTTTCTAAATTTCTTCTTTATTTTCCTAAAAATGAGAGAGACAACCTTATACCTTCAAAGAGAATTAATAATGTTGTTTTGTGCTGGGAAAAATCTTCCTTCAAGGTGTAAACAATCAGAATAATTAATCTCAGAGACCAAGCCAGCCAGATGAAAGACAGCAGACATATCCCTGTTAGTGCCAAGCTGAGACTGAGGCAACAGATGCTACCTCTCAACAGAGCTTATTAGACCATGCCCAACAGCATGTGGACATAGCTAGATGATATCCCAACTTCTTCTGGCCTGCAACAGCTTAGCTCATTGTAAAAGCAAAGGATGAGGCAACCATACAAGACCTGGCAGACACCCCAATACTCCAGGACTCTGGGTTTGTGGAAGACTTTTAAAAGCATCAGGGTGAGCTGAAAGCTCTGTTGTTCTTTGCACTTTGGAAAAGTCTTCCCCTTGACTGGCACACCAATTCCCTAGGCTGTGGCTCTCTGCATAGCAGACCATTTATTTGCACTGCAGATGGGCTGCTGCTGTTGCACATGTGCACTGACCACAGACCAAGCATGTACACTGGACATCAGGAAATCCCTTTCATAAAGAGGCAGTCATACCATTCAGCTGCCATGAGTCAATTGAATGAAAACTCCTGTTTTAGCCACTTTGTCCCTCCTTGCTACCCCATCTATGTCCCAGATTTGTGTGCCACTTTATGTTGATGCTTACACTGATACTGCATTTCCTATGAGACGTGCCTTGTGGGTACCTGCTGTGACTTTCAATGTACCAATGATAAATTATTGTTTAACTTTTTAATCCAAAATATTTTTTAACATTTATTATTGTAGCCAAGTCTCATCTTGCAGCAGTCTCTACCCAAAGATCTGTCATGCACCAAACTGTTCAATAATATTATGACACAAAAAATCTAAACCTAAAATAAGGATGCTATGCATGTTTTACCTGGCAATGATTGATAATTTAAACTAATTTCTTCAGCATTTTATGGAAGGGCATTTAAATAAAACAGAGAAGATAATCATAGTACTCTTTTGGAGATTTAATCATATTAAACAATCTACACATAAAAAGTTTAGATTTTATAGAGTCAGAAAAAAATTTTCTAAGCACGTATCAGTACTGCTTTATTAAAATGACAGCCAGCAAGCCAAAAATACAAGTTCCAAGTGACTAGTGTGATGGGAAACTAACTCTGAGATCCCAGTGGTAGCAGGGTAATGGTGACTGCTATTCCAACTGCCTCAGGTGGCACTGCCTATAAGCAGGGATAGACAAGATGAAAACAAAATGTCTTAGAATGGTTTATCTTCTTCCAGCCATTTCTGTTCTTGATCAGTGACTGGTTCTGTTTGAAACACATCCTTTGCGGAGTCTGCCTGTGAAAACTGTTCCAGACACCAACAGATGCACTTTTCCTTACAGATTATTTTTTCCAGTCTAGTTTTTCCCCTGTACTACTTTTTTTTTATTTTTTTTTTTTTCTACTTCAAGATTCTAGTAATCTGCCAGAGAAAATAACAGCAGAAGTTCTGCAAGATGGAGAATGGAGAACTAGCGAAAAAGACACAGAGAGGTACTACTTGTAACAGAACTAGGTAAAGGAAAGATTTTTTTTTGGTGAAAACAGCAGTCAAGTGTGCCCTACTTATCATTCTGTCACCTTTCCTCTGTGAGTCACAAGTTATTTTCTTTCTAAAGCTTCACTTCATTTAGCTCAACAGTGAGAACAAGCAGAAGGCCTTGGATAGTTTGACTCACAGAGCAATGAGATAGTTTCATACAAGGGTTTCTCTGTGTCAGTGGGCATCAAGGAAACCAATGCCCAGCTGCAGTTAGCTACCAAGTCAAGTTTTTGGACAAAAATCACCACTCTGCCCTACCAGGGGCTGTCTCTACAGGGACAAGTAGCCAAGAATTGGACCACACTGTGAGTTGTTTTCCTGAACACAAGTCCCAGAAATCAGTTTATTATTATTTCCAACTCATTCTTTCAAAGTTTATATCTTCCCTAGACACCTGTAATTTAAAAATATTTTGTTCATTTTTGAGTCATTGAATTTTTATAAGACTAATACAGTAGTATGAGGAAAAGCATAAAGTGGGCTGGTTTATATTCTCAATATCACAAATCACCTGGATGAGTTTGATGCACAACAAGATGTTCTCACTCTTACTGGTCATTTAAAAGCACATCTTTACTGGCCCAATCTTTGATACACTTCTTGTTTGATATACTTTTATGACACCTATGTTGACTTCCAAAATGAGCAGTCAGGGTGAAAATGTAGCTGCTGAGATAGTGAATGTAGCATTCATTCCTCCAAGTTATGAAAGCATAGTGTCTGAAGGCAGATGAAATAACAGTGACTGAAGTAACAGGAAGCTGGCCTCCGTTGTAAATCTGGCAGGGGCTGAGGGTGATGGTGATGGAAGCTTGTGAGCTGTATCCAAAGCCATGAAATACAGCCCTGCCCCTGAATAAACTGGAAGACATTTCAGTCTACAGCAAGTCAGAGTTCAAGCATCAGTGGCCTTCAGAACCTCTGTTCAGACCTTGTTCAGATCCAAATACAGAATCTTTGGAGTGATCTTTCTATTCTACTGTTAAATTTCACTGGCACCTATGTCTTCCCCTCTGTTCAGCTGTGGGCTTTTCCCAACACAGTCACTACCATTCATATTTCCCTTGTGGAAAATGGAAATAAGAGGGTAAACTCTTGCGTTAACTTTAGCCCTCTCCTGGTAGTCAGGAGGAGAGTGCTCAAGAATCCAACCTTTGGCAATTCTTTTTCCTTTGCCTTAGAATATGCAAGGTTTTATGAAATCTGCAAAATTGCTAGCAAAAGGTGAAAGACAATCAAAAGGAAAAGCCAAGAATCGTGTGAAGCAGAGTCATATAAGCAAGCATTTACTTGAACCTGGTAATCTGATTTATTCATCAGAGAAGCAAAAACAAAATGAACGCTCTGTATGGAAAAATTGCATGCCCTGATGCTTTACAGGGCATGAGCATTTCAGAGAGTCTCAGATGTCCGCATCCAGCTCAGACCCAATGACAACAGTAATGGGGATCAGTCTCCCTTTGCCCAGTACCTGCTACTCATTTCCCTAGTGGAGAATGACTTTCTGGAAGGATCACCAAGGGAGATAGTATGTAATACAGGTCTGCTCCTTTTCATAAACAATATGATTTCATTATTAAAAGCCATGTCTAAGGAAGTTTGATGGCAAAAATGCTAAAAGACAAATACAGTCTGGCTGGCAGATTGAGTCAGAATTATCGAATTAACAATACTTCTAATTGAACCATTATGTGAACTTCTGGCTGCCTTCAGAAACGTCACGAGCATCACAAATACATGGATCCATTATATGCTGAGGCCAGTCTAGATGCTGTCTCTCTCCTGGAAGGGCTTTTCATCCATTGCTTTGCTCTTCTTCACTGCCAGCTTTCAGCCAGAGCAGCCAACAGAGGTGGCTCAGCCTGGCCATGCAGCAGCTAGGTGCCGGGAACCTGAGAGAGGACACACAACCTGGACAAAAGAAGAGGAAAGCTGGACTCCTTCTTCATCAGTGGCTCACAGTGTTAATTGGTAGTGAAACTGCACCCCAGAAATACCTGTTATAAAGTGGTCTGAGCTGATGAGTCTGTACATGGAAATAGAAGACACTTCATGCATCTGTGCTGCTGCTCACATCAGTGGTGTTTGTGCCAAGGTATTCTAAAATTGCAAGCAATCATTGGGTTTGGTCTGAATTAGAGGATTGCTGGTGCTAAGTATCATAGTTAAAAATCTTTTTTACTTTGGTGGGCCTGCCCTGGATCCTCAGTCTTTTGAGGATAGTCCATAGGGTTTTTAGAGTTCAATCTCAGTTTCATCATGCCCTGATTGTTCACTGTAGAGGGACAGTGGCATTTGCAAATGGAAGAGGTTTCATAGCCCTTCCTGTTTCACAGCTTAAGTCCTATGGGTGTTTGTGCTGTAAATGTGGGCAGTAAACGAGCTATATGACACCACAGATCACAAAAAAAAAGAAAAGTACACTGTCATCCTTCTACAGCCTCTTGGCTCCTATTGGCTCCTATAGCTCTGCTTAGAGGGAAGGACAGGGATTTCTTCACTGTCAGTTCCAAAGAGTTCTGCTATGGTCATTGGTAAGAAGTAACACAGCCCTCTAAGATCCTGCTGCCAAAACTGAAATTTGTTGTCTCCCTCTGTTTGTAGGCAGGAGGATAATTTTGGACAGAGGATAAATTTCATGTTCCCAGCAAAATTAACACAGGACCATGGTAGAAACTGCTTTCCTTCAGCAGCTGAGTGCTTTTAGCTGGTGCTTGCTGGTGGCACAGCTGGAGGTGGGTACTGCGTGCACACCCAAGAGGTCAGGCTAAGACACCAAGCTGACTGACTGTGCCTTCTGGAAGGCATTCTCAACAATACTGCTGTATTCCCACATTTCCATTTGAAAGACCTTGTGCACACTCACATTTTAAGCATTACCACAGTCAGTGCATTAATGTATGAGAGATTTACGCACCACACTTGAAATTCTAGGCTGCCCATTTTTTAAAATACTAAAAACAAAAGAAAATTTTTTGTGATGTGTGAGTAGATATGGAATTACATACAGTTTCTCTCTGATTGTGTTTTGATGTAGAGCCCACAGGTTGAACTTTCAGCCTTCTACTTGTGATCTTTCCTAACAGTCATCTGAAAATTATAAAAGCATGGTAACCAGCCACCTTTGAATCACCAATGCTATTGTGGTGATTCAGGTTTTCCTTTGAAAATGCTGAAAGAAGATCATACTCCAGCAGGAGAAACATGAGACTCAGTATTTTTCCCGTAGGTCTTCACAGGACTCACGTATTTGTTGAATCACATATTGGTAGTGATTCATATCACAAATGCCTTTGTCCATTTCTCTCTTTTGGCTGCAATAGCCCAAGTAATTAACTAAGTGAAGAGGCTGTCAATTAAACATTGATACTAATCTTGGCATAAAAGCTCCCTTAAGAAACACTGAGTTGGAACATATTTTACAGTGACACCACTACCTTCATTCAGCTCACTTCTCAGACAATTAAGTGCTCCAAATGTTTGTGTGTCATCCAGGCAACATTAGTAGCATGAATGACCCCTGCTATAGATACTGTCCTGCAAAGAATCCCTGGAAATACAATGCCTATTGTGACAGCAAGGCTGATTTTATCAGCCAAGAGACATTATATAGTTAATTAATGCCGAGATCTTTAATGATAAGATTGTCAAGGACAATTAAGAAGATTGTTATAAGTGTCCTTGGTAACAAGAATGCAATACTGATTTTAGCTTACTTTCACTAAGTGTGGCTTAAAGGTCAGTTTCTCTGAAGTGTGAATACTTAAGCATTCTTTGGATAGATGTCATTATATATTAATCTCAGGAGGAAAACACATTTTTCTAATGTAGCTGTGCAGCACATGAAAATTAATATGAAACTCTTACTGAGAAATTAAAGTAAAATATTTCACTGTGGAACTTCTAGCCAGCATCACATCATCAGCAACAGCTCTGGGTCCATGTTCTGAGACCAAGTCAATGGAACAACTTCCTCCAACCTCAGCCAATGTGGTTCAGTACCATGACCATGTAGTCAATAAATGGACAGGCCCTTCTCAGTGAGCCCTCTGGTGCTCAGCAAGCTTCTCCTGTTCTTCTTCTGCCCAATATCAGGTCAGCTTTACTGTTTCTCACTCATACACCATACCGAAGATTGAAGGGCACTTGGCATAAAATCCCTCTGTAAACTGCATAAGTTCACAAGAGAAAAGTGATACTGGTAGCACAGATTGCATCCTAGATGTTGAAATTAAGAGCAAAACTTATTTTGTCTTTTAGAACTGGGGAAAGGTGTACTGCAAGAGGGCATTTCAGCCTCTTACAATGACATCCTAAATGCAGGGCACTCTATGATTTAAGGTTTTAAGTGATTACATGTAAGATGGAAGTGGTTTTCATACCACACCATCCCTTACATCTTAATTCAGTATTTGGCCTCTGTCTGATGACCAAAAATCACTGACTTGAAAATAAAGAAAACACATTTGGCAAGGTGAGAATATTGTAATTTAATGTTCTTCTGTGTGGGGACAGACTACATCAGAGACCAGCATACCTGGAACTTGAATCTTCAAAAATATTTTAGTGGTTCCTAACAAAAATCAGAAGTAAGTTTTAAGTATGAGTTTGAGTAATGGGTGACCAGTTGATACAACTCCCCATGCATAAAGTATATGAAAGAAATAGTTTCTTAGAAAATTTTTTCCTAGTTAAAAAAGATACAAACATTTGATATCTATTTTTAATTACAACCATTATAAAAAGGGAAGAAAAGGAAGTCTTTCTGCTGTAAAAAACAATACACAATTTTCATTCAGAGAAATTAAAGGAACGTCTAAAGTATCAGTATCCACTTATTTAAAACTAAATATAAGGCATTAGAAATACAATAGACAAATACATGTCAGGTATCAGGTTAATATAGAAACAGATGTTACAATTATGAATGGGATTCAGTGAAAATTGAGAGATTTAGGAGAGGCTGCTGTGCCACCTTTAAAACAAATGATTTTACAGTTGTTATAAATGCAAATAATGAAAGCAAAACAATGAAAGTCTACTCAAGACTACCAAGAAATAATTATGTTCAAGATGACCAAGACCAAGACACTACAAGCTACAAAAATATGGTTAAAGGTAATCAGCATGTTTTCTAGCATGTTGGTCTTCTTAAACATAAAAAGCACTAATGTCACACTAATTTGGTCAATAAATGGAACTATTTTCTGATAGTATAACTTAGATTTATCCCAGGCATCTGATACAGCACCAAATGCCACACTGATTTTAAACCCCAGTTCACTCTGAACCAGCACCCTGTTCTGTTTGCCAGTGCCTGGTTTAATGGGTTGGGAAGCCTGGCCACCACCATTATGCAAAACAGAAATTAACATATATAGCATGTGACCTTGAAAGTTGTTTACATGCAATCTTGCTCACTCACCCCTGAGAAGATACAGTCTTTTTTTAAAAACATTTTCCAGAAGAATCAAGATCTGGTCCTTCCTTTTACACAAAAAGGCATTTCTCACAGTGTAAAATGCGTCAATTCTGCAATGTCATCAGAGAACAGAAAATATATTTTCTTTTATTTCATAACTAATTATCTCCAGCTGAGACAATTGCTTTCCAGATATGAGTCCCACCAACATAAACACATTTACTGGACATGACTGTCATTCTCTAAGCTGCTGCCAGCTGTGATGCTGTTTCTGCACCTCTTTGTTTTGGAGAGGTGAGGCCCAATCATGCACTAGAATGTCTGGCAGCTGAGAGCTCACCTCATTCCCCCAGACATTTACCAAACACTGGGCCATGCTCACTCCAACAGCTGCATCCCACTATCAGAAGACTGCTGCTTTGCATGAGGATGTGAAAAGCTGGAAACCACCAGAGAGCTCTGTACACAAGCTTGCCATATCAGCTGTTTGACAGTCTCTTTTCCCCTTTCCTTCCTTTCATTCTCTCACACTGCGGATTCACTTCATGTCTCTCTCTCAGGTCCTAAGCGGATATAAAAATATGGTTTAGGTGAACCAAGGCTCCAGATCTGGGGGAAGAAGCAGCACTAGGACATGTTGAAAGCCATAAATGTTGATATTATCCATTATGATTTCCTCTACTTTTCCTTTCCTTCTTTCCCATACCCAGACATTATTTTCATTTGCTTCTGATCTTTCCCCAGCTCATCCCCACACAGAATTCTCTGAAGACCACTTAGGGCTTTCTATAAAAAAAGCTGATTCATGATCTAATTTTTAAGGGGCCAAATGTTTGTTTCACTGCATGTACCACCACAACTGTCATTGAGCATCCCTTTGGCAGCAGTATCTTCAAGAGCACCACCGAGGGGAGACTCATAGGGAGAAAATAAATAATATTGCAGCTCACTAACTGGTAAGAATTATCACCACAGGGACCAAATTCTCTGCTACCATACTTGAGGATGTTTCTGAGTAAAGATGGGACTCGGGGAGTGGAAGGTTGAGTCTGGAAGCATAGCCACTTGCTGTCTTCCCACCAAAAGCTGTTGTGTATATTAGCAATTTCAGAGCCCACACTTCAATTTACTCCCCACACTTTGAAAATTGAGAAGTTTGGTTGCCTGTGAGAGATACAAGAAATTTTGAAGCACAGCAGTAGAAAAAATATTGCACAGATATCTTTTTACTACACAGAAATAAATATTTGCAGGAAGGTGGGAGAAGAGTAGTGAATAAAGGCAAAAGTGCTTTGTTTTTGCACAACACTTCATGTTCAGCATCAAAGCTATTTTTCCATCAAGGATATACTTACATAAGCAGCAGCTGCTGCTCAGCAAGTCTGTTTTCCTTAACTACTCTATAATTGCTTTATTATTAATCCATCACATTGTAGTTAAATGTCAATGAAATTGCAGTTCTGATTGTCCGTTCACACACAACAGTTTTATTCAGTGGGCTGCTTCCTGACAAACCAGTGGATTGCTTCTGCTGGCTCACAGACTCAAACACACAGCCTTTCTGATGCTGACAGATTCCATCTGCTCCCCCTTAATTAACATCTAATATGTAAACCATCTAATACATGTAACACTGCATAACAGGGGATTAAGAAATAGAAGGTAGCTCTTCATCATAAAGCTGTGTCATCTTGTAGGATCTCATTACGAACAGTAAATGGTACCAAAATGTAATGGGAACTGCACACTAGTAGGAACAGCACATGTGGGTAGTGTCACTGAAACAAGTACAAACATATATGAACACAGAAGCAAAATAAAGTGGAAGGTGTAGCAGCTTTCATAGATAGATTCACATTGGTACTGTTCCAGCTCAGACATCAGCTGATTTAATGCAATTATAAGGAAGAATGGGATCTACTCATTTGTATTCCCCATTATTGCTAGCTAGATAAGAAGCATTGTTTCTGTAAGACTCTGGTGCAATCCATTAAACCCATTAAAAGTGCTAATTAGCTCATGTTCTACAAATGAAAGTGTCCAGGCAGCACTTTGTTGTCTAATACCTTCCAGCAGGCAAAAGCTTGGGATGAAAATGTACAAAGAATGGCTCCTAGGAAAGCCCTGCAGCCAAATTAAGATGTCAAAAGTAAGGGAGATAAAATGCTCTTCTGCATAACAGCAGCTGATGAACAGGCATGAAATTTATGTGGCTGGGGGACAGGGCTTGCCACCATTCATGGCTGGCTAAGTTATGTGAAAGGTCAAGGCTGCTATGTTTTCATGATAACATCTAAACAGAACACAAGCATTTGGAGAGTCTCATCCACACATCTATCTAGTGAGTTACATTAAACTCATACAGAACAGCTGCAACAAGGCTTGCAATGCTCAACAAAGGGCAGGAAGATTAGACACCTCGATAATAAGGCATGAAAGACCCTAATGGCAAAAAGAGAAGGGGAAATGTGCTCACTAACCTGCACCAATGACAGAATCATTATTTGAAGCCTCTGAGAAACTGTAAGAGGGGGGAGGGGTGAACTGAGGGGACAGTGTGACATCAGCATCTACTGGCAGGTTTGGCCTTTGGTTTTCTGCAGAATGTGAGCTACAATCTTGTGGTACGAGCTCTTGAGCCAATAATATTGTTTTAAGTTGAGCCAGTTGTTCACCATTTGAATGGATCTGGAAGGCCAGTCTCTGAAAGTGTGCTCACGTGAAACTGCTCTGTGCTGTGGGCTGTGCAGGTCTTGGACAGAAGTGAGGAAAGAGATGCTCACATGTCTTTAAGTTCATATATAATTATTTGCATTTCCCTCTTTCCTGTTCCCAGTTTTGGGAGGCATGTAAACAAACACCTTGCTCCAACCTATACAAGAGAGCACAGGAGTCCATCATTCACAGCATCTTCAGTGGGAGCTGCTCAAAAGCTTGAGGTGAGGAGGAGGGCTTGTAAGGAATCTGTCCCATCTGGGACTGATTGTTCAGCCACTGAAATGGGAAAAAAGGAGTTTGTGTTGGAGTCAGTGCAAATACACACGAGCCCATTTTAGCACGTGCCTCGCATCTCTCTTAGAGCCTGACAGAGCGCATATTTAAGAATTAATGAAAATAAATACAGTTCGTGGAGACTGCAGGCAAGTCATAATGAAGTGCCTCACAAGACACATGCCAATGTTACCAACTGCCCCAAAATGCAGTGATCCAAACTTACAGCTAATAAATGCCACTGGTCATATTTGCTTTGTTTTCTGTCCATTTATCTCAACTTTTCTGTTTGCACCACTGTTGTTTTTCAGTGCTGGAAAGATATATTTTTTCAGGTGATGCAGATGATCTGTTCTTGCCTGCCATATTCATCTTGTCCTCTTCATTCTGGTTAATGGTCATGTTTACACTGCTGCAAAGGCAGTGTCTGAACATTCCATAATAAAGAACATCAATATTGTGACAAGGCACACGTTTCACTTGCCTGAATTATGTGCTGTTATCAGCCACTACTTACTCAGTGCTTATCTGTAATTTAGTACTGTCTTGAGAAAATACTTAAAGCTAAGAAAAAAACCCGAAAAAACCCCACAAACAAACAAACAAACAAACAAAAAACCAAACAAACAAAAAAAACAACCCAAAACAAAACAAAAAATCCCACCAAAAAATCTCCTAGTCCTGGTCTTTATTCAGTTCTTCCTGAAACAAGTTTCTAGTTATTTTGTTAATGTGCGAAACATAAATTGCTTTCCGATTCTAATTTTTTCCCTGAATGTTTTTGGAGAGAATGAACCTGTACTCATTTATTTTGCTGAGATTTCCTTCATAGTAGCTTTAAAATCAGTCCTGGATTTCCTAACCCTTTTCTTTTCCCTTTTTTCCTGCCACAGGCTAAATCCATTAGATAGCTACACAATCATTTAGGAGCCATTAAATCTTACTTTTGAGAAGAGGCCCTTTAGTTAGAGTTTCACTCTTATCTCGTTTCCGATCAGAGGGGGAAGTCCTGTCACAGCGATCCTGCCTTGGGAGACTTCCACCGGCATCACGCTCTGCAGGAGAGCACCCATCCTCCTCTCCACACCCCTGTGGCATCCAAAGACCCTGCTAAAGCAAGCACTGATTATCTATCTGCCTGATCTCCATGTTTGCTCCCTTGGGAGTGGTCAGCTTGCAGAAAACAAGCTGAAATCCAGATTTGCTGCAGCAGACTCTTGCTCCAAACAATATCCCTGCCCAGCACAGGATGATTTCTGGGTTTGAAGCCATGCTCTTAAAGAGAGGAACCTTCCACTTGCACTGGCTGATGGATACTTGCACTTCAGTAGGGCAGGACAGTAGAAGTTAAAAGAGGGCTTTCATAATGATGAAATAAATAAATTAGAATGATACCATAGACTAGGTAGCCTCAACAGACACGTCTGGGAGCATCAATCCAAAGTTATCGAGCCCTCTCTTGCTCTCCCATCTGCTCTGCATTCATAACTGCAGCCAGAGGAATCCCTCTGTGAGAATGCCAGGAGCTAAGGGAGAAGGAGGGAAAGATTTTGTTAGAAACCAACACCTGTAGTGGGAGTAGAGGCTGGAGGAGATGGCCAACCCAACCTCACCATTAGGAGCAGAGGAGGAGTTTAAGTGGATAATCCCATGAGCAGCAGAAGCCATGTAGAGAGGTTTTCTGTGCTGCCTTGCATGGATTTTCTGCTCCCTCATAATCTGGTAGATTTTATGCTCAAATTACAGGATTTGCCTTCAGAGAAAGTGCTAATGTTGATGTGATTACTACATTTATCTGGTAGCTTTCTCAAGACTTAGGAGTGCAGTTTCATGGAATTTTCTTAAGACAGCAGTTCAAATATAATGGCAGCCTCTGTTCTTCACTCAGATGTTTTTGAAATGGACAGTAGCATGCAAAGGGCCATGTACATTGACTAGGCAGAGTTTGCTTACAGAAATCCTACTTTTTTAGCAAAACAGGTCACACTTGAAACCTAGAAAGTTTTATGAAAGGCTGCAGTATAGCTTTGGGGAAATGTCTCACTCAACCCTAAATTTTGACTACTTACCTACTTACTTTCATATTGATTTAGCAATTTTTAATTTTTTTTTTAAGTAAGATTTTACCTCGAGGTAATTGAACTCAATTTTATGCCAGTGAAAGGGAAAATGCTGTGGTCATCTGTCAAAGAAGTTTTACAAATTGTTAAAACAAATTAAGAGAACTTTTCCAGGTTGTTAATTGTTTTTTATTTTTCTTGTATTTAAAAAATCCAACCTTTGCATTAGAGCAAAGAGTACAAGCAAATTGAACTTGCACAGAGCAAGTAGCAGAGAAGTTGTCAGCCGCTGTGTTTCAGGCAGGATCACCAGTGGATTTCAGGCATTTCTATCTTATTTAATCACCATTCACTGCAGCTTGGAATGCTGACACAATGTGCAGTGAAAGCAAAGAGTGTAAATTGGGCATGATGCAGGTCTCTCCATGCAGGAAGGAAGTAACATAACACTGAACACATCTCAAGTTGCACTGTGAGAACAGAGAGAATGAGCAAACCAGGTCTCTGTCAGAAGACAGAGGGAAAAAATAGATAATTAAAAAGAGGTGAAGGAAAAGAGTAACAAAATATCTCCCTTTTACTTACTAAACTGATCTTTTGAGATAGAAGGCAAATGGATATAACTTTAAAAACATGTTATGCTTTAGTTAAAATAGCAAATTAAACAATTATCATATTGAATTTAGTGAGAAAAATCTTATGATTAAGTGCCAAAGCCTTATTTCTGAAAGTTTTTGTGAATTCAACTTCTGTCAGCTCTCAGGAACACTTCTATTCAGAACTTCAGACAGGGCTCTTTAAACACAGCTGCCAGTTTGCTGAGAATCTGACAGACCCAGTGAGTAGTTCAGGGTGTAAGCCCCAGTGGGCAATTAAATGTCTAAACCTTGCTGGCCTAAAGTTTCTGCAGTGTATTTTAATATCAAAAGAGCTTCTTTAAGCTCCATCCTCAGGTTTATGACATTATTGGTTGCTGAGGTTTGAGCAGAATTCTTAGAAGCATGCTTCTCAAGAAACGTCACTGTCTTCTCACAAGGGTGTGTAGAGATAGGACAAGGCCAAATTGGCTTCAATTTGAAAGAGGTAGATTTAGATTAGGTATTAGAAAGAAATTCTTCATTGTGCAGATGGTGAGGGACCAGAACAGGTTGCCCAGAAAGGCTATGGCTTCCTCATCCCTGGCAGTGCTCAAGGCCAGGTTGGACAGGGCTTTGAGCAACCCAGTCTAGTTCAAGGTGTGCCTGCCCACGGCAGGGGGCTGGAATTAAATGATCTTTAAGGTTCCTTTCGAGCCAAACCATGCTATGATGATTCTATGTGCCTTGCGTTTCCTCAGTGTACGCCATTCAGAGAGGTAAAAAAGGTCTTTGAATGGGCCCTGGCAATGATCAACCCCTGTTCCTGTGTGTCCCAGCAGACCAGTCCTTCCCCCAGCTCATCTTGCCTTAGGAAATATTTCCCCACTCTTACACCCTGGTGCACATCCTACCACACAGAGGCTGTGTAAGGATGGATGGTTCCATGGGTGCAGGTTATTGGTGCAAGAAGCCTTGGGGTCCAGAACACCCTGAAATCTCCATGGGCCCCAGGAGAAACTCTATGGTGACACTTTAGGCTATTGTGAGAAAAACATACACAGGGAGACTCAGACACCAGGGGAAGGGGACAACAAGAAGCAGAGTGGCATTTCTCCCAGTTTTCTGTGACTGTGGTTGTTTCTAAACCCAAAACACTGAACCTTCTCCTCAGAAAAATATCTGGGGGATCTTAGTTGTAGGAGGTTGTAAGAGGTGATGGTGGATTGGGTGGTTGGGACAGACAGAGAGATTTTTATAGCTAGGTTTTGAAACTTGTGGTTTATTGCAAAAGCGCATGGGTAAAAGGACCCTGCTTTGAGCTGCCACCTGCAGCTCAGAGCAGGGCAGTGAGAGAGTTGGGGGTAAGAGAAAGAGTTAAGAGCTAAGAGTTCTGCGAGACTAAGAAAGCAAGTTTCCTGTTACAATACAATAAATCTCCTTCTGTGTTGAACGTTCTAATTTCCACTAACCAATCTAATACAAGACACAAATCCTATAATATCTACATACAACTTATAAGAATCATTAAATTACCATACTGTGTTGCACTTTAAACCCTAAAACCTACTCTTCGGACCCCTTCTGCTAAGCCAGCAGGGTCTTCTCTGATCTTTGGACCTGCTCACCACAGAAGGTGTTTTTCTAACAAGAGGGGATTACTTTCAGCTGGCCATCCTATTGTTTACTAGTTATTTAGCAACTAAGGTTTGGTATCTCAAAGATGGTTTTCATTTCAATCTCCCTTATGGTTTCCATATTCTTAAAACATTTTGCCAGGCAATCATATTTATAAGGTTTTCCTGATTCATCCTTCCCAACACTTACTCTCCACAGGAATTTTATAATAAACCCTGTATTGCAATTCTGTTCACCATCACTGAAATCAGGGGACTTAAAGAAAAAGATTATTTTTATTGTACACTGGTAAACATTTGTTGCCCTAGGAAATAGTCTTTCTCTGAAGAGAGTGAAAAAATCCTTAGGCTGACCAAGACCACCTCTGCAAGCAGCCAGTTCAGAATTACCTTGATTTAAAAACATAAATAAATACTGACCAGATTTACAAATCATTCTTTAGTCTCACTCACTCTTTTCAGAACAAAAAATGCTGTTTAGCTGCTCTGAGATTGACAGCCTTGCTCAGACATTCAGCACAGTATGAAGAATACTCCGGAGAAGTCAGCCATCACAGTCTGTAATGTATCTCTTAGAGCTGTTATATTGTAAACTCCACATTGTTTGTTGTATCCAGCCACACTATGCTACAAAAAAGCCTCTCTTTTTTGTTACATATCACCTCATTTTACCTTCAAAAAGAAATGTTTAGGTTTCTATCCTTTTGGATGGGACTGAATAATGTCACTTTTTATTTATGAACATATATTTTGAATTTCAACACAAGGACAGACCCAATGAACAGCTCTATTATACTTAAGAAATTGAGTTTCTATTCATGAAGAGCTGAGTAGTGCCTGTTAGATGGTTTCCCAAACAAAAACGACTGAATGCCTCCAAATGAAGCTGACTATATCAAAACACTGAAACATGAATAGGATTTCTTCTCAAAGGAAAGACTGAATCAAAGTATGACTATAGTGATATATCTTCTAATACATCTATTTAGAGTCTAAGAAGTACCTTTACCTTGGCTTAGAATCACTCTGATTTCTGCTCCAGTGTTTTTGTCATAAATATGCACCTTATTATATTGAGGAAGGGCTTCCATGAACTGTGTAAAGGGCACATTTACACACAAATTCTCCTGAATAGAATATGGCGTTTGTCATGAAATATACTACTTGCCATTTTTCAGACTTAGAGTGTCTTAACTGTGTGTTCATATTTTTGTCTGCTAATACTTTCAAAAAATATGTACATGAACAAAAGTAACTTAACAAATCCTTGATAATAATTTTTCAATAATTATTCAGGAAAAGAAGACTTAATTCCCTGGTTCAGTGACTAAAACTGTCTCAAGTGTCTAGTCTTAAACAAAACAATGGAAAATAAAGGAGAGATAATATTGCACTTTTTTACAGAGGCCACATGCAACCTTATCAAATTGTACATCAGGTAACAAAACACAGCCTTAGCAGAAATTTTCAAAGATGGAAATTTGTCAGGGATGCAAACACATGTCCAAGCAATACATATAGTTGTGTTTTTTTCTCAAGGAGAATTTTGTCATTTGTAAGGGTTATGCAAAATATTACCATTGATCTGTTAGTGCATAATATCTCTCGTGTTTAGTTTGAAGTATAAGACAGTGTGCAGACTAATGAAAATCTGATCTCAGTAGTTGTAGCAAATCTTTGCTGAGGATGAAGAAGATGAAGCACAGGCATTGCTAATTCAGCTCTATGGTGCACAGGAGTCTCCTTACGCCCCCAAAAGAGGTGATCCTGCCCCTCTGGATCCCACTGGAGCTGAGTGAAGGTGTATCTGGAGTACAGTGCTCATGTTAGTCCCCCTCAGTACAAGAGAGATGTGGAACTCCAGGAGCAAGTCCAGTGCAGGGCTACAAAGGTGAGTAAGGGTCTGGAGCATCTCTTACATGAGGAAAGGCTGAAGGAGCTGGGCCTGTTCAACCTTGAGAAGAGACAGCTGAGAGGGGACCTCATCAATGTCTATCAGTATCTGAAAGGAAGATGTCAAGAGGATGGAGCTGGGGGAAGCCGAGCAGCAGGACAAGAGGCAATGGGCAGAAACTGATGCACAGAAAAGTCCACCTGAACATGAGGAAGAACTTCTTTACTGTGCAGGTGACCATGCACTGTAACAGGTTCTCCAGAGAGGCTGGACATACTCAAGAACCTGTGAGGCACCATCCTGTGCTGTGTGCCTTGCATCCCCTGTGCGCTCTGGGATGACCCTGCTTGAGCAAGGAGGTTAGATGAGATGACCCACTGTGGTGCCTACCAACTTTACTCATTCTGTGAGAAACCAGAAAGCAAAATAAAGGGCTGGCAAGAAAATAGAAGGTGGATATTCTGCTGGGTTTCCAAAAAAATGGAGCCCCAGCAACCCATCCACTTACTAACAACTGACAGAGCACGTATATGTGAATATGTTCCCTATTTCAGTCTGATATGTAAGTGAAGAATGGGTACTCTATTGTAAAGTGAATATAAGCCCAGAGAAAGGGAAAAGATTAATTAATTTTCTTCCCCAACCCAAAGTTTAGCAGGCAAAGTTCCGTTGTTTAGTGATGCCACAAACTTTTTTGGAAGTTTCTGTTTAAAATGTTTAAGAAGATGTTTTACTTAAAAGGAGTTATTGTTGTCATTGTTGCTTTAAAACACCTGAAACTCTCAAGTACAGAGGTATGTGCTTCAACAGCAAAGCCACTTACAAGCAGCAGTATTCCTGCTAATGGAAGTATGTTCAAAGGAAGAACATTACTTCTTATTTTCCTCCACAACCAGCATTTGCTAGGAGGAAAGAGACATTGACCTCTGGCTTGTGGTGAGTAAATGTTAGATTATATTCAGCAAGTGAAAGTCAAAAGTGCTTTCTATGTTGCTTTTTAGCTCATGGCATCTGCTCTGTTCAGCCCATGGTTGTTTGTTGTTCCTTCTAATCTAAAATATGTGTTTTGGTCACCAGAATGATTCTGCTAGGTTTCTCTGAGTGGGAACATCCCACAGTGAATATCTATGTTCACCTGTTTCACTTAATTTCTGTACATGATCAGTAATAATTCTGATTTATGAAAATTATATAGCATAATTTATTAGAAGTTTTATTAGATGCAGAGTAATAGAGGCTGAGATCACTTACAGGTAACTAAAAGGGGAGTTATTGCCCACTGTTAATTAATCTTCCAGTGACTACTAAACCCTTGTTATGCCCCACAGAAATTTTAATCAACATCCTTGTAAATTACCCATTACCTTGCAGTAATTTTTGTGCAGAAAAACCACAATATTTTTTCCTATGTTTCCTCTCCTCAGATGCAAGGACATAACAGGACTGGAGAACTAGCTTTTGACTGTAGGAGACCTTACTTTAGGCCCTTTATGTGTCAGTACTTGTGACAATTACAGGTTTAAGATGCATTTTGCGTGAAGTAAACACTGCTGATTACACATAACCCAATGTGAAGTAGCATTTTCAAGCCTTGATTTTACATCCATCACCACAAATTGGTGATTTTGATTCTTCTCAGGCTTCCTTAAGTCAGCATCAGCAAGAAATTTCAAAGGTGGTTTCAGTTTCAGTTTCAGATTAGTCAGATTGCTTCAGAGAGCTCAGCAAATCTGTAATTCACTCATCCAAAAGCAAAAGTGCATTCCAAGATCTTAATAAAATAGTGGTAATCTTCATTTCAGTCTCATTTTGCCAAACACACAGATTATTTAATAAACTGTGGAAAAACCACTTGCCAATGTAAGTTCCCTGATGGGTGATGTGACATGAGTTAGGTAAAAAAGTCCTCTGTGTCACTATCTGCTCCTGTATTTCTGTGGCCCAGGGAATGCTGTTATTTCCATATTCAGTCACATAGTTAATTAACAGAAGTGTTAAAGAATTTGCACTCTGGTGGTGGAAAGTAGCTTTATTGTGATCTTTAATTAATAAACTTATATCAGCATGTGAAGAACTGTTTTACACGGGGGTTGTAATTTGATATGATTATGTGGTGGTAAAGGCTTTGAAGTGTGTCTTGCCTCATACTCAGCTGCTTCAGAAAAGAAGGAATTAATTCTCAGCTCCATGGGTAGTCAAAGCTCAACTCTGACCTAAGACATGAGCATTTGTGATGAGGTGGGTTTTTCTAATCACAACTGCCTGGTGCTCCTTTGATATTCCTAAAGGCGCTGGAGAAGTTGTCTGAGGCTGACAGGCACAGGAGCTACAGATCCTTTCCTGAAGCACTGGTAGGTCAAGTTGTCAAAACAGTCTTTAGATTAATTTTGGAAAAATTTAGAGGCTAGATCGAATATGCCACCGAGGGAGATGTGTGTGTATACTCACACTTGATGTATATTGCTTAAATAGACTTGGGAGGAGGTAAAGTCCTTTTTTCCTTTCTCTGCCATCATCTTACCATCTGGCAAAGAACCTGGTACCCAAAATATGTATCTCTATCCCCTTTCTACTTTGGAAGAAACCTCTTCTTCCCCATCCAGGTATCAAAGCCATTTTCTTACCACTGAGTAATCCTATATACAAGGGGGATTTTGGCATTAGCCTGTTTACTTTTTTCTTACTCAGCCCTACTCTGGAAGGATTAGTGTGAAAATGAACTGCAAGTGCAAAGTGATAAAAGGGGTCTCTGGCTTACAGTTTCAGACTGTAGCTCAGGCTCAGGACACACAGTGCAGTCCCTTAGTTTCGTTTTTGCTTTATCTTTCCTTTTTTTTTTTTTTTTTAAACTCACAGACAGCACAAGAATCTTAAGAATATGCAGTATGTCAAAATTGTCACCTCTAAGCCTTCTCAGACAAGAGGAATGGTTTTTCTGCAGCTCTTCATCCTCCTCTGCCTGGATTAGCCATGGACAAACAAAAGCAGTGGATTTTATCCAAGGCTGGATTGCCTAAAACAGGGCTGGGTGACATACAAGACAGGCCAGGTGAGTTTAATCTTTTGTCTATTGATGCCACTGTATCTTCAAAGGCACCATGTCACTCAGCCATCCCTCAGAAAGCTAGGTGCTCTAAAGATCTGTAAGTAGTTTTAAGTTAAAATAAGATCCTATTGACAAAAACTACATGTTTCACAACAGCCTCAATCCCCTGTCTCCTCTGTCAGAGTATGTGAGAATTTCAGACCTACACAGCCCTTTTCAAGAAAGTGCCCAACTCAAACTGGACCCTCGGAAGCCTTGCTGTGTCCAGAAGTTCATAACCGTAGCTGGGAACCATTTTTCCCTACTGCATCTTGTACTTAGCTGGGTCAACATCAGCTGACACAGCAGCAAACACTGCTTCACATACACCATGACCAGCAGGACTCAGCCATGAGTTTCCATGTCTTCTCTGCCTCACATGGAGCTTTCCACTTCTTGTGTTCTCATATAAATAAAATGGGACATTATGATATCCTCAAATAATTTATTAGCAGGTGTCTTCATTGCAGGTATTCAGCAACTTCTTCACAGAGAGGACAGAGGACAAGGGCTTGATCCAACGAGGGGGATATGTGTGCCTTTATTTTTCAGGACTCAGAATGCCTGTATTGCCTGAGAGTGATAACAATTAAAGCTGTTATGGAGTAATTAAACTGTCATATATCTGAGAGACATGCCAATTCACACGCAAGTTGGTGCCAAACACAAAAGCATTTTTTGTGCCAGTGATATACTGTGGGTGAGTTCAGAGACAGAGAACATTGCTGGTAAATTGTTTTGAAGAGCTCAGAAATGAGGGCTTGCTGAATCTCTTGTACTGGGACAGCTGCACACAGCCTCCTTGTGACAGAAAAGCTCCCAGATTGGTTATTATAAATCAATATCCCAGAGGTACTGCTACACCAAAACACCACAGAACTGAAATTGGCAGGACAGTTAAGGAATTAATTAAAACTTTTTTTTTTTTTTTTTAAATCACTCGAGTTTCAATGGCTCTATTCTTTTTGCATTCATCAACCAGTTTTAGGACAATTCCACCAAAGTTTATCTTAGACAGCCACATCTTAATTAGATACATAGTACGTACTTTTACCTTGACTATCATAACCAAAAAAGAATTGGATTTTTAAGAGATCTTTAATGAGAGCTAAATTTTACCAATGGAAAACAGCACTAAAATGTAAAACTAGTTGCCCAGTAAATGATTTTTTTGTTAGAATACAGAGAGAGGAAAAGAGAAGGCATCTTTTAGGTACAGGATTAAACAAACAGAAAAGCAGAATTCATATATATATTTGTGTGCGTATTTGCATAAATTAAAAGCTTTAAAAAGAATGATCATTTATGAAGAAAACAAACTAAAAATGCACAAAAAAGTAATTTCTCAAATATTAAACTAAAATTCTTCATTATGTTCCTGTTTTCAATAAATGTATTCACTGATAAGCACATTAATAAGTAAGTGATATGGTTCACTGCCTGCAATGTAAGTGAAAAATCAGTATTGTTTCCTTATTCCTCAAAGACTTTATATGAAGATGATGAATCATCATGTCTGATGTTAAGCTTTTGCCATTTTACTGCCTGTGTGCAAAATATTACAACAAGAAGTAAAACTCAACTGCAGTTGTCTAGCTGCATCAACATAGGACATTTTGGGATGTGCTATTGTTGTTTTCTAATTATAATTGACAAGAAGCCAGAGTTTTACAGGTTGTTAGGCACTAGTCCTCTGGAAGTCCTGGAGTTTAGGAACCTAAGTAAAATATGGCAACAAAAGAGAGGGCACACAAACATACATTTTGAAATCTGGAACAAATTGATTCCTAACTTTTCTCCACACAGTGTCTTCCAAATGCAGAGAACATCTGCACGGCCAGCACATCAGGGTCTGTGCTCAGCAGACCCTGGTCAGCCCCTTTGCAAGAACATCCAGGAAAGTTCTGGGAAGATGCAAGACTCGGCTCTGTTAATCTCCAAATCAGACTCACAAGCTGCCTTCTCTCTGGGCATAAGAACAATTCCTGATGAACATGGACCA
The DNA here is from genome assembly GCA_013186435.1 of Turdus rufiventris. Lineage (NCBI taxonomy): Eukaryota > Metazoa > Chordata > Aves > Passeriformes > Turdidae > Turdus > Turdus rufiventris. The sequence goes on from PYHW01010093.1 coordinate 1,235,064, forward strand.
AGTCTATCTTTGCACTTGATAAAAATGTCCTTGCTCAAGTCATAGTCACTTACGTCAGCTTACTTGCACAAAACTAGGGTCAGTGCTTACAGGTAAGCCATGCATTGAAGATGCTATTGAAAAGGCTGGAGGGCTTAGGAACTTGTGGTTAAACCTCTGAACTGTCACAGTGGAAGTTTGGTTTCATTTCTTATCATAGACTGAGCTATTATCAGACAAGTGACTTAATTTTATTATGTACCTGTAAATCAAAAGTAACATCCACGGTCTTCAACCCAATCAACTTCACGAATGATCTTTGCAGAGGAAGGAAAAGTTTTATGCTGAGCATTTGAATACACACCTAACTTTTTCTAAATGGAAGACACAGACTTAATAGGTGGGGCTGGGAAATGACCCAAGACATACTTCATGCAGCAGGTGAAACCATTTATCTTCACTTAACTCACTTTCACACCTGTCTCCCCTTTCCTTTAGGCTCTGCTATGTATAAGCAGTAAATTGAGGATAATCAGAATCAGCAATATTTAACCTTCCTCGGCAGAAGTCAGTGGCAGTTTGTGAAACAGCTTTCCACGGTGCCACCTCTTGCAGTTCATCCCCTGGAGTGTGCATTTGACACATATTTGTTTTGAGGGGTTTCAAGCTGTAAAGATAAATGAATACCTAATAGCCACTTAATCTTGTTTGTCAGAGATGGGTTACCAGGCAGGAGGGATCTTGGGCTCTGATCTACTGGGGCTGGCCACACTTGCTACTTAACTGAATAGACCTGAGAAATGACAACTTCTGTAAGTCATATGACACACTGCATTTAATCAAAAGAGGAAAAAAACCCAGGAAGAGAGAAAATGTATCTGGCAGTTATGCTTAGGGGAGCAAGGAGTAAAGGAAAGAGACACAAGAGGACAGGAAAGGGGCAAGTGAAAAGCCATTGCTTCCTTCAGGATGCACAGTAATGTTTGCTGTAGAGGCAGGAACCAAATTCTTCTTTTTATAATCAGCATAATCCACCAGAAATAATATATAATTCCTTGTAACTGAACGGCTGTCTCACAGATGGATGGTGTAGTATGTCCCTTGCTTCCCTCCCTTCTTTTCTTTCCCTCACTGGAAGTTCCTGTAATTGTCACTTTGTAATGTATATTCCAGCACATGGACATGCAGAATGAAGGCTACATGCTCATTTTGCACCATAAATGATGTGTACTGCCTTGTGTCACAAACAGTAAATCCTTTATACCAAAAGTCTGTTCATTTTCACACCATTCACTTGCTCAGTAACAGTTGTCCAGATTTTTTAATTCAGCTCCTTCCACTAATCCAACAACTGCTGGTCTTAGACAGGTGCAGGGATCAAACAGGCTCAATAAACTGAAACATCTGGCCTGGAAATGATAATGGGCCCTTTTACTCTCCAAAGCAGAGAAAGAATGTGAAGATTTCAAATGTTAAATCATGCAATTAGCCCTTGTAATATACTTTAAAAAAAATTGGAACAGTAGTGTTTTCTATTCAGGGCTCCAGTCATTACTTAGGTCCTGCTCTCCTCTCTGCAGCAGGAGATGCCAGGCCAAAGGGCTCAAAACATCATCTGCTAATAACAGATTTTTTTAAAACTCAAACAAACCAAACCTGCCTCCCCTCTTTCACAATCAGTCATGTCAAGAGGCCCATCCATGTGATAAGCCAAAAACTAATTCTGTGGTCGTGTTTGGGAAGATCTATGCCACAGAGAATGGAAAAATCCCTGTACAACCCCAGTTTTGTGAAGATGAGTGATCTCCAGCATGTGAAGGCTGGTAAGAAAACAGAGCTAGTTGCAGACAATCACCCCATTATCTGGATGACACTGGGAGACAGTTGTCCTCACACTCTTTCTGGTGCAGAGACTATTATCAGAGCTAGACAAAACCTTTCAAACTCTGAAAATGCCACAGGAGTATTTCTGTTCAAGGTTGTCCAATTTTGGAGCAGCTCTCACTACACTAGTGCCTGGATTTGGTTAGGCTGAGCCCATGGCTCATCACCCTCTCTTTCAGACATTGTTCCCAGCTGTCCCTGGCTTGTACATGTTTGCCTCTGTGCCCCATAGACCAGAATCAAAACCTTCTATGGGAAAGGAAAGTTGACAGAAACTTTTATAGTTATGACTAAGAGGATGCTGTCTTCTGGTACACCACGTACGTGACCAAGTATTAGGGATAGGTATGTTGAAAAAATAAGTTCTCATTTCTTTTTCAAAAAATCCTCTATCTTCTTGATAAAAAATGCTTTGGTGTGACTAAATAAAATTATTTTTAAAAAAGTTTCAAACAGGCCTCACCTTGACTACTGGTGCTCATTAAATCTCATGTGAAAAGTTGGTATTTTAATCCAGCATCATTGCCAAAGTAGAGTCTTGGTAACTTTGCACTGACCAAATTTTCCTTTACACTTGGAGCTTAACATGGCATACTCTCTTGAGTAAACAGGAATATTCATCTTAGGCCAGAGGAACTTGGAAGCCAATTCTGGGTCTCACTCCAACCTTTGCCTCAAGTTTCCTGTGAGGTCTGAATGCTGGACTTTCAGAAGTGCTGTGATCCTGGGTACAATTTGTTTGACACATTTGGGCCTAGGATTCCGAAGGTATGTTCAGTCCTTCTTACACACAATCTAGCCTTATAAACCCTATTTATGAATAGACTTCTCTTGAAATACTGTCTTTAGGCTCTCATAACTTCTGCTTTCAGGAAAGCTGTAATTGTAACAGAATCGGAGCATATAGGCTCTAGATTGCCTACAATGCTGATATCTTCTATAAGGCAATGGTGTATAAAAGACAACGTAATGAAAACAAGCAAATTGTTCCTCCTTATTTATGCAGGAAGAGTTGTTGCAGTGTTCCTGTGCTGCTGGCTGTGGAGGTGCAGCCATAGGGTCAGAGGCTGGATGCATTTCACAGTCCATGCCGTGATCTGCATTTCACTGCATGGCTTTCCTCAAAGGTCATGAGCCTTCAGCTGAAACCACCCTATATCACTGTAATGAGGATGAGCATATAGGTTTCCCTCACTCACTGTATGTTGACAGTCTCTGGCAGCTGTAGCAGATCTGTGTTCTCGTCCTGGAATTGGTAAAAGGGAGTCATGAACCAGGCAATGAGAAACTCAGGGAAACTCCTTAGTTTTCCTGAATTCTTGTACAAATTTTCCTTAAGGGCACAAGGCTGTGACAACAGGGATCTCTAAGCACATGCTAAGTGATTTTTCACCTGCGTTAATGGCACCTTTATGATGTAAATGAGAGACAGAAACAAAAAAACTTAGAGTTAAGTGAGCACCAGCTTTGATAAGCAGTGTCCCTAGGTCAGGGTCAGGCTCAAAGTAGACAAAGCAAGAGACTCTAGCTAAGCATTTAGGGGCTACTAAATGCTGAGTTTTCCTTTCATGATAGACCTTGCACAGTGAGGTTCACTGGGGAGACAGAGGTGCTGTGTAAGAGTCACCAAAGGCATCATCCTCACCTTGCTGCAATGGATGCGTCAGACCCAGAAGCAGCTGCTGCATTCTCCAGCTGAGAGACTTTGGGTTAAACCCTAAAGGGCAGGATGGCAACAGGCATCTCTCCCACCAGAGCAGCAGAAGAAGATGGTAGACAGATATCAACCAGCTTCACGTTCTATTCCCTCCTTTAGGAATCAGAGGATCAGAAGCTTCTGACCTTAGAAAATAAACCAGAATGAGATTTCTTTGCATAGGGCAGATCCCTGTGTCATCCTTGCTATTCCTGGAAGCCAAAAATAATCCTCATGATTTTTGAAGGAATAATGCAAGTAAGAGAAAAATTCTGTATTGGTACACATGCAGCTGATCTCCCAAAATATTTTAACTCTATAGTTACTGATTTGAATGCATATGAATGTCAGAATTGTGTGTATCTTTAATTTTCTGATTTTGAGATGTTTCAGCTTCCTGTAAGTAAGTCAAGAATTTTAAACTTGAGACAAGTCTATCAGTTCATTTACTTTTACTGCTATGGAGCAATGAAATTCATCAACATAGCCTTTGTTGGTCTCCAGGATCAATCTGCGAGTCAT